>JAMKYM010000374.1:0-24912 GCA_026541065.1 Canavalia ensiformis | reverse complement strand
TTTCATAAGTAATTGATAATTAAATTATATAGATAAAGGGAAATTTACGCTATGATGGTTAACCTCAAATACCGCCCGCAAAATCCTTAGTCAATCACTACAAGGATGGATGACCAACCGAAAAAATTGATTAATATGATATTATCAATTTCAATTACAAGATTTAGGATCTGAGAGGTTTACATTGAAAATATATAATTTTAATATAAAATTTATAAGAGTTTTAAATTTTCTCAATGCCAGTACTACAACTTTTTAGCTTTTATTAGGTACTGATTCTATCAAGATTATTATCTAGTGACTCTTGCTAAGATATATTTGGTTCATCCCATTAAAGGAGATTACAATTTAGCATGTGGTAAAAAAAGTTGAATGAACTCATCTTATCAGGATCAAAATCATGCAAGTCACCTTATTAGACCGCTGACGATTGAGAGTGGAAAGTCGAGCATAGAAGCATGTGTTGTGCCATGCATGGGAAATTGCCAGAGTACTGCCTCAAAAGATGAAAATTGATCCATGGTGTCCCAAAAAAAAAGGTAGAAAAACAACATTTCCTAACAGCTTAGGTTGTTTGTCTTTTATATATGTGAGGGAGAGGTAAGAAGGCTAGTTTCTTGAATGAACTCAACTCTTTTTTTTCAATTTTGTAGATAAAAATAGTTCTAAAATTTTCTTGTTTATCAATTTTTCTTAAATTTTTATGAGAAACCTACAAAAATCTGAGTTAAAAAACAATAGAATTTAAAAGAAACTACTAAAATTTTTTCTTTGATTCACTGGAAGAATTGTGCCATGCAATAATTTTTGGATAGCCTCATTTTTATACTAAAAACAAAAGTAATTAATCTTATGGTTTGGATAAGGTATTTTAAGGAGGAAAAAATAAATTTGTTTAGAGAATTTAAGTCTCAAAAATTAAAATATCTTATTTAAAAAATTGCAAAAAAATTAAATGAAAGAATTAAAAATTTCCTTCAAAATAGAAAAAATTTAAAATTTCTCAAAATCTCTCAATTCATTACAGCTTCAGACTCAATAAGCCCATAGTAAATGAAACAATGAGCTGGTTCACAAAACAAATCGGACCGAGTGTTTATTGCCATACTTTTGATCTACAAGTTTAGCTTGAGCCAACCCGTTCAAATTATTACTAATTATTAAAATAATTAAAAAAAATATTTATATAAAAATAAAATTTATAAAATTAGTTTTAAATTTTTAAAAAGAAAAATTGATTCATGGGTAGGCACATTTAACACATGAGTCACTTCACAACCCACAAGTTATGACAAATCGAGTTAAAAAATCTCGCATTTAAAAATTTTATATACTAAAATTAGATGTATTTGATCTAAATAAAAAATTAAAATTAAAATTTTTTAAAATTCATCATCCAAATAAAAATATTTAAATTAAAAATATTTAGATTTTTAAGTATTTCAAATCCGCCTTTCAAATGTTGAAATGTTTCATCCAAATACAAAGTTAATATAAAATAATAGACAGTATTGTATTTTATTCTTTTAATTTTATATATTTATTAGAATTGTATTATTCTATTTAAATATGTTTATATATAATAAAAATAGTAATGATATATCTAAATTCTTCAATGAATAAAAAAAGTATGAGAAAAATGTGTAAATATGTTAATTTTGAAGGCCCAGGATAAAGTGCGGGAATTATTTATCTAAGTAAAAAATTTAAAATTCAATAAACTTAAAAATTCAATAAATTTAAGGTTTGTCATCCAAATAAATAATTTTAAATATAAAGTTGTTAAAATTTTTAGTTAAAATAACGACATTTTTAAAATAAAAATGTTGAAATTTATAACTATTCTAGAATTTTTTGAAATGTTTACGAAATGTCTTATCAAAGTAAAAAATTTAGAATAGATTAAAGGTTGAATTTAAATATTTCATACATTTTGATTCTTGAATATTATAATTTTATTTATATTTTTTAATAAATTATTCGAATATCTGATAAAAAATATAACTTAAATTAATACCAAAATCATGCATATTAAAATATTTTAAGAAATAAAAATATAGACAATATAATTTTAATGGTTAAATAGTTTATTTATTTAGATAATCTCATCATTTTATAAAATACAAAAACTGAAACTAAAAATTAAGTCAAAAATAAAAGCATTTGACCAACCATCGAAATCAAATTTGAAATAGTAAAAAAAAATTACCAAAAATTGGTAAATATTTTCTTAATTATAATAATAGATGAAAAAGTAAATACATATAATGGATAGACCCATCCAAAATATAATAAAGTAAAAAAATAAAAAATATTAAAAGTAATAAGATAATAATTAAAAGTTAAATAATAATAAAGACTTAATAAAAATTAAAAAAATACGCTAATAATAAGTACTCATAATATATTCCAATATTAATCCACACTTCCTAGTCGTACTCTGTCTTTGCGCAATTTTAGACTCATCCCTTCTTGTCAATTCCATGCTACTTGCTCCACAGTACTTCAAAGATTGTTAACAAACAGCACATAAAATAGTGACCAAAACTGTAACTATTTTTTTTTTGTTAAACGATCAAATTTGTGATCGATAATTCAAAATCAATCTTGAAATCATTCATAAATTTGATCACTAACCAAAAAAAAGTTAATCATGATTTTTAATATAATAAAGACAAAAGATGAATATTTATACCTCTTTCAATTCATGTTTTTTAAGATAATATTTTCTCCATTCCTTTTATATAAACAATATTTGAAAATATTTTTTAACATAATTATAAGAAATATAGGTTTACTTTCAAATTTATTAATTATTAAATATTTGTATATCTTTATCTTCTATGATATTTGTATTATTAAAAATACTCAATTAGTCTAAGTATCATAAATTCAATCATTTAATACTATTAATTTTTTAAAATAAATTAGGTTTGTATTTATAATATTAATTATTTTTAATCTTTTTATAATTATTAATAAATTATTTATTTATTTCTTATAAAAATTAGAGAAAATAGTTACTCTCTAATTTATTGAGAAAATTTTAAAAATTTATATTATCTTTAAGTTAAATTTTGTTCATCTCTATTTTCAAAATGAAAGTATTATGTCAAAATTAAAAAAAAAAAAAAACCAAATAAAACCACTACAGTAGGTACTGCCTCACTAAATTTAGCTTATTAAGTTATATATTATTTCTAAATACATTTTTTACAATTTATTTTTTAATCTATTTTTATATATATATTTTAAAAATTATAAAGATATATTGTCCAACTAGAATTTTAGACATTCTTCTATTTGCTGGATAAAAAATATCTTTATCTTCCCAAAATAATAATTATTTTTGCCTTTCCATTTAATAATTTTTTTCATAAACTGCGTTTTCATTCCATACTTATTTTCATAAATTACGGAAAAGATTAGTCGAAAATACTTTAGGATGATATAACAAACCTCATGCAATATTGGACTTAATACATACAGTTGAATAGCCTTGTCATTTCACCAACCATGTTGCAATAATGGACCTAGAAATTTTAGGTTACCAAAGTTGCTAACAACCCATTCTTTTGAATATAAATTATATATATATATATATATTAAAAATAATAAACTCTAAACTTAAAATTTCATATAAATTATTCTAACCACCAAACTAATGCTAATAATTTTTTAATATATTTTATATGATTGACATTTTAAAAATCAAAATCAAAATTAACAAAAATTAATTTATCGCCTAACCTATGCTTGATTATCTATTGAAAAGTCAGTAAACTATGCTTAATTATCTAGTGTGTAGCAAAGAAAGAAAACATGAAAGGGAAAGTTGTGAGTTAGCTAAACGTCAATTAGACTCTAAAATCTAAAATTAATTTTATGTTTGTGGCACAGTAAGTAAGAGATAAATATGTATATTAGAATACCATAATTAATAATAAAATATTTAAAAAATTAGTTAAAAATTTAAGAATATACTATTAAACAAACCAATTAATTTTAGATTGATTCGTATAAAATAGTGTAAAAAAAACTTAAATTTTTATATCAAAATTATAGAGATTAAAAAAATATAAATATAATAAAAATATTTTTTATTTTTAGAATGGATGAGTTGTTAGATCAACTCTAGCATTTATAAATGTAAAAACTAGTCATATTATTTGCAAATTTAACTTGCGAAATTATTCTTGTTGAAACATAGAAAGTTTACAAAATTTTATATGATTAATCTTATAAATTAGATAAAAAAAATATTCAATCAATTTTTAAAACCTAATTAATATTAAATATTCATATTATAAAATAGATTAATTCTAATTTATCAATTATATAAAAAATTAAGTATTAATAATATAGAAAATATATATATTATTATGTTCTTGGGTCTTATAAAATAGGATTTTAATATGAAAAATATCATTTAGATTTTGATATTGAATAATTTTATAACAAAATTTTTAAAATGAAACTGGTTATACAATCTATTAAAGTGTTGATTTAAAGTTTATTGATTTAATTATGATTTAACCTTTGTTGTACTGGTAATAATTAAATATTATTTTAAAAATATTTATTATATATAATATATTAAAAACATAATAGTTTAATATCATAATTTTAAATGATTATAAACTGAAAATTACATATCATTTTGAGTTTTTAAATTGAAGTAAAAGTACTAAGAATTAAATAAAAATAATAAAATAATTTTTACTTTTTCTTTTTTTCTTAAGAGAATGATCAAAATAATATCATTTTATACAAATTAATTTTGTATCAACCTACCATTTTGCTACTGATAGTTTCTAAATAATTTTGTTATTCAAATAAATTGGAGAAATGTCCAATTCAACTAGTCTGATAGGCCAACTCAGTTTGATCTTCAAAATGATAAAAGATATACAAGAGTTCTATGATATTTTGGAAAACAAACAACTCTATTACACTGTAACATCGTTGATTCATTAGATTTTCTTAACCACATGAATCTATAGAGATTACAAATCACTACACATAGCTCCTAAAATATTCAACATTACAACATCCTAAATAAGGGAAAGAATATTAGAATAAAGAACTACTTTAAATAGATTAAGCTTAAAAAAGAAAAAAAAATATACAATCATCTTTATTTTAAAAAAATCTAATAGTATCAAATAGAGATTGTTCAAAAAGCATGGGATGAACCTTAAAACAAAACGAATAACTGCAAATCGATAAAATTGATTACAAAAGTTCAATAAATGGAACCAACATGGAGCCATGGTACAAATTCTTAGTCATAAATTGGATGAAGTGAAAGGTAATAAGCCATATTTCAATATGCTTAACATGCTTAAAATGTGAAAACTCTACTTTGTCAGTCGTTTTGATCAGAATATCTCATTTTCATTGTGGTGAAACTAATGTCAGTCCTATGTTCTTTGTCAGAAATGTTGAGATTAACGATTGAACTTTAGTTAGAATTGAGTAATTGATAATTAAATTGTATTCATTAAGAAAATTTACCTATTAACCTCAAGCCCCAAAGAAAATCTTTGGTCAATAACAAGATATTATTACCCAATTACAAGATATGAAAATTCAGTTTCCCATTAGAAAAATGGGATTCTAGTGTGCTAATTATAAGGCCTTTAACTCTCCAACTATAACTAAATTCTGTAATATGGTAACATGATAGTTCATTATCAAATTGTTAATTTATGCACTCCCCTAAGCATACTCGAGAAATAATCAAGGACATGGAATGAAATTGATCTCTCTTTCTGTAAAAGAGATCAAGCTATAAAGATTGGTTCTATTTATGAGAGAGGCGAAAGAGTGCAGAGAGGTAAAAGAGTGCAGTGGTAGAGATCAAGCTATGAAGATTGGTTCTATTTATACGTGGACATCATTGGTAACAACTCTGGAACAACTTATCTTCTGCCATAATTATGGATTCTGTTTCATTCTATCTATTCTTGCTAACCGTCGTGAAATGTCATTAACAAAATATAATTCTGTTTCACTCTATCTATGCTTGCTAACCATCGTGAAATGTCATTAAACACCTCTTAAAATATAATTCTGTTTCACTCTATCTATGCTTGCTAACCATCGTGAAATGTCATTAAACACCTCTTAAAAATATAAATTTCACTTTCCTCCCCCCATCTATGCTTGCTAACCATCGTGAAATGTCATTAAACACCTCTTAAAATATAATCGTGAAATGTCGTTAAACACCTCTTAAAATATAATTCTGTTTCACTCTATCTATGCTTGCTAACCATCGTGAAATGTCATTAAACACCTCTTAAAATATAATTCTGTTTCATTCTATCTATGCTTGCTAACCATCGTGAAATGTCATTAACATTTTTTTTTATTAAAATGCTTAATAATTTTAAATTCTAAGAATTTATTTTTATAAATTCTGGTAATTATTAAATAAAAATAATAATTTTATAAAATTTATAATTATTTTTAATTCAACACTTATAATTTTCTATAATAGTGACAATATTATTATAAAAAATATAAGTGATATAATAAATATAAATAAAATATTTAATCGTAACTAAATTTTTCCTTTAGAAAGAACAATTGAAAATTCTTATATCTTAAATTTTTGGTTGTAACTAAATAAATTTATTTACAAATTTGAGGTTTGGATATATTGATTGTGTACAGTACGAATATTTTTAAATTTAAATAAGATTTAGAATAAAAAATTACAAGATAAATTTGTATTATTATAAATAAATATTATATTAATAAAAGTTTTAATAAAAGAATTTTAAAAATAGAAATAATTTTAAAAAATAAATTATTAATGTAATGACATATTATCTTTATAAATACTGTATCAAACTTTAGAATTTAAAATAAATTGAAATTAATATTTATTAAAATTATAATAATTTTTAATATTTATTTTATTTATAAAAAAACATATCTTTCTTCAAATTTATTATAATAAAAAGAAAATATAAGAGGGTTGAAATTCCCCAAAATAGGAATTTGAAATCTACATCTACTTAGGTGAAACTGTAAACTCTTAAATTTTTATTAATTTTCATTTCATATTTAAATTTAAATAATATATTTTAATCTAAAATATTTTAAATCTTTTAATAAAATAAAGTTTTATCATAAAATCCCTCCTTCAATCAACCACATGGTAAGCTACGTAATTTACCTAAATGCTAAATTTATTTTTTTATTTATAATTTTTTTATTTTAAAAAATATATAATAAAGTTACATTAAAAAAAATTAAATAAAATATTTTACCGTGATTAATTTTTTTTTATTTGGATAAAAAATTAAAATTTTTTGTCTCTTGCATTTTTAACTTTGATTGAGTAAATTTACTTGTAGATTTAAATTTTAAAATTTTAAAATATTAAAAAAGAAATATATTGCAAGAACACTTTTAAACTAAAATAAAATTTAGAAGTAAAAACAAGTTAAATATTAATATAGATATTTTATTATTAGTAATAAATATTATATTATATTAATAAAAAATTTAATGAATAAAATACTTAAAGTAAAGAATAAAATTAAGGAAATAAATTAATAAAACAATTACATATGATCTTTATTAGATATCTCACATCAAAATTTAATATTTTAAAATAATTTAAAATTAATATTGACTGAAAATTATAGTAATTTTAAAATTTATTTTATTTATAAAAAAATATCTTCACATTTATTACAACATAAAAAAAACACAAAAGAATATAAGAAAATTATTTATAAATTTTACAATTTATAAATTTTTAATTTAAATTTGGAATATTATACCTCATAACAAATTTGGTTATATTTTTTAGCTAAATTAAATTTAAAAATTATTTTAGTATTAATCATTTTCGATAAAATTTTAAATTTGTTATGAATTTAAAAATATGTTATCTTAATAAATAAATTTTAATTAGAGCTAAGTAATTGATAATTAAATTATATAGATTAAAGAAATTTTGCTACGATGGTTAATTTTAATTATAAGATTTAGGATCTAAATTTTACATTGAAAAATATATAATTTTAGTATAAAATTTATAAGATTTTAATTTCATAACTGCCATACTTAACTTTTACCTTTTTTCATATAATTATTTCAAGATTTTATCAACTGATATGCTAAGATATATTTGGTTATCTATTGAAATGTCACTATTGTACAAAGAAGATAACATGAGAGGAAAAATTTCTGCCAACGTGGCATTCCACAGTAAGGGAAGTGGGACTGCTTTCATGTTAACATTATTATAGCCTCCGAAATTTTGCCTGCAATATTTTCAGTTCCCAAAAGTAAGAAAATGTTACTATTCTTTCTGTTTCAATTTTATTTCATTTCATAAACAAATATGAAAGATAACTAGTATTTATATAGCAACAGAACTAACCATTAGGTGTGTGGTGTCTAACTCTAGTTGTGATGTTTCTAAAATTCAACGGACTTGTTAAAATAAAAAAAATAAAAAAAAATCAATTTTAAAATTAAAATTTTTAGATGTGAATATTTGTTTTTTTATAAATTTAACTTCTAAAAATATAAATTTAAAAATTTTAAATTTTTCTTTATAAAGCATATGTTCAAAAAGTTGTTTATCAAATTTGAAATCAGAATATGAATTTTTAGATGTGAATATTTGTTTTGAAAAAAAATTAAAAATAATTTTAAATTTATTAGTCTAAAATATCATATAAAAAAATGTGAATACATGTTTCAAAAGCTTAATAAATCTGTTTTAGAAAAATATTTTCAAAAGCTTAATCTATTCTAAAAAATTATTTCAAAATTTTCTTTAAATACATTTTTAATAATAAAAATGAAAAACAGTTTTAATGTTTAATTTTATCAAAAATAAAAGATGGTGTAAAAAATAAAATAGAGTGAAAAACAAACTTCCAAATCAAACACACACTTAGTTCAAAGCCCATTTTGCAAGAAGAGACGTGCAACAAAATATTTCAGTTAAGATCTCTGACGATGCAGCATTCCACACTAAGGGAAGTGGACTGCTTTCATCGTTAACATTATTTATCCCTGTACCAATTCCAGTCCCCATTGGAATAGTTAAAGCAAAGAACACATAGCCTCCGGAATTTTGCCTGCAACAATTTCAATTCCCAAAAATCAGAAAATGTTGCTCGTTTCAATTTTATTTCATTTTATAAACAAATATAAAAGATAATTAATATTTATATAGCAACAGAGACATCTGTTTCAATAAATTTATAAAATAGTGACACTTAATAATTGATCAAAGTCAAACAACAACTAAATGTCTACAGGTTTATGGCAAAATTTGCACTTTGGTTAAAGTCTTTGGTATGTGGAGATTCGGTTTTAGATAATTAATAGTTCAATTTCTGATATACAAAAACATGTTCAAAGAATTGGCTTTGCCATGTTCTTCATCTTCCTGTCACATCAATAAAAAATTAATTTTAAACAGGTGACAGCAGAGAGTTCACTGGTTCACTGAAAATAGGAGAAAAACAACATTTCTTGTGAGGGAGAGGAAAAGAGCAAGTTTGTTGAGCCCTGATTGTTAACTATGAGAAGGACTTATGTGGTGGTATGACAAATTTCTTCTAGAGGGAAAGGAAATTTCGAATTTCAGCATGTGAGAAAAAGTTGAATGAATTCTGAAAAATTGATTCATGGTGTTCCAAAAAGGAGAAAACAACACTATTAGTAAGTGGAGAGGTATATCTCAGAAAAAGACATAAAGAGAGGATGTGTGAACCTTATATATATATTAAAAGAGAGAAAAATATAAAGAGAAATGGAAATAAAAGAAATAGAGAATAGAAAATAGAGGATCTTTACCTGGGATGGAGAGGTAAAAGTTTTTCTTGAGTGAACTCATCTTCTTTTTCACAGTTTTGTAAATAAAAATAATTTAAAAAAATTTATTTATATTTTTTCTTTAATTTTTTATAAGAAACCTACAAAATAAAGTTAGGAAAACTTAGATTTTAAAAGAAAATACTTTTAAAAATTTTCTTTGATTAACTGAAAAAATTATTGCATAAATAATTTTTGATACTTTATTTTTATTCTAAAAGCAAAAATAATTAATCTTATGATTGGATGAAGTATTTTAAAAGAGAAAAAATAATAGTTTAGAGAATTTAAAATTTTAAAATTAAAATATTTTTTGTGGATGTTTTTTTAAAAAATTTTAAATGAGAGAATTCACCACTCAAACAATTTATTTTTTTATCTTCTTCTCTTTTCTTTTTCTCTTTATTACTTTTTCACATCTTTTTTCTTTATCTCTTTCACATAATATTTTTAATGTCAAATAATATAATTATGTTTTTTATCTTTTGATTATATATATTTATTGAATTATTATTCTATTTAAAATATTACATAATAAAAATATTTTATATCTAAAATTTTTTAATGAATAAAAAAAGTATGAGCAAAATATTTAAATGTTTAATTTTAAATAAAGGAAAATTAAATTATTTACTCAAAATAAAAAATTTAAAATTCAATAAATTTAAAAGTCCATCATTTAAATAAAATAATTTTAAATATATAAAAAAAATAAATTTTATTATCAAACAAATATTTTTAAAATAAAATTATTCAAATTAAAAGTATTTAAAATTTATAACTATTTCAAATTTTTTAAATATTGAAATATTTTATCAAAGGTAAAAGATTTAAACTAGTTTAAAGGTTGAATTTGAATATTTAATACATTTTTGTATTCTTGAATATGATAATTTTGTTTAAAATATCTTTTTAATTGTTTAATTTCTGATAAAAAATATATAACTAAATTATAATATCAAATTATGCATATTAAAATATTTGAGAAACTAAAAATATATACAATATAACTTTATAATTTGTTGACTCACGAAAAAAATAAGAAAGAAAAGAAAGATAGAGAAAAAAAAATAATAAAAATACAAAAAAAATATTATTTCAACATGCTGAAATAGGGAGAAAGAAAAAAATTTCTATTATTTAGATATCGTGAGAATGATAGGGAAAAAATATATTAATAATAAATTTTTTTTATAGTATTTTTCTATTAATATATTTTTATATTTTTAATATTTTTATAAATATAATAATTTTAAAAATTTAAAATTAAAAAAAACAAAGGAGGCAAGTTTCTTCTTTTCCTTTTTTTACCGATCCCATTTTAAAATTTATTTTTTTCCTCCTATTTCCATGCAAAACAAACGGGTAAAAATCTTTCATATCCTCTTTTTTTTTTTTTTTTTTCTTTCATTTTCATTCATCCAAATAAAGCATATTAGATAGGTACTGCTCACTAAATTTTGCTTAATAAGTTATATATTATTTTAATACATTTTTTACCTATTTATTTTTAATCTATTTTTATATATTTTAAAATTATACAAATATATTGTCCAACTAGGAATTTTAGACATTCTTCTTCTATTTGCTATAGAAAATATCCTTATCTTCCCAAAATAATAATTGCTTTTGGCCTTCCATTCAATAATTTTTTTTCATAAACTGCGTCTTCATCGATACTTATTTTCATAAATTACGGGAAAGATTAGTAGAGAATACTTAGATGATATAACATTGCACCTCATGCAATATTGGACTTAATGGCATACAGTTGAATAGCCTTGTCATCTCACCAACCACGTTTACAATAATGGACCTAGAAATTTCAAGTTACCAAAGTTGCTAACAACCCCATTCTTTTGAATATAAATTATATATATATATATATATATATATATATATATATATATATATATATATATTTAAACTTAAAACTCATATAAATTATTCTAACCACTAGACTAGTGCTAATAATTTTTTAATATATTTTATATGATTGACATATTTTTAAAATCAAAATTAAAATTAAAAAAATTAATTTAAAAAAAATTAGTGATTTAAACTTTTGAAAAAATATATTAAAAAAATATGTTGCAAACAGTTATAAGAGCAACATAAACACATTAATCCGATAAATATGTAGCGGCAAAAACACTCTTATATACAAAATAAATATAATATTCTTTAAAAAAGAAATAAAATCCTTGGGGGGCAGTGGCTCAGTTAAGACTATAAGTAGTGATCTTACTATATTAACTTTAGATTCTTTTTATCTTTGCATCACCTATACCTACTCCAAAGTTTTATCCAATGAGAAATATATCAAAAAAAATATAAAATATGTCTTGGGCTAAGATCACTCGTAAAAGCTCATGTATTGAGCACATAACTAGAAAATATTTGTTGGAATAGCCAAAATTATAAGATCAATAAAAGTCCAACCGAACGAATGAAATATATATGGTATGACAAGGCAAGGTCAGCAGAATGATTATTTCAGCAGCTCAGCTTAATTTGTATGTATTCAAAGGCCTTTCGTCTAATAGTAGATAAACCTATTTACCAGAATTGCCATGCTTTTTCAAACTAACCAAACTGTTCTTTCAGTAAACAATAAACAACAGCAATCTGTTAGGCACAAACCATGCGGTAATGCCACCAACAACAAAGGGAGTAAACCTTCAAATTAATCTTCATTTTTAAAACACGTCAAATTAGATCTCATAAAGACTAATGCGACCGAGGAAACTTATAAAGTTAAAGAAATAATGTGACCGGGAAAAAAACTGACCAAAAAGGAATAGTTTGAGAGTCCTTGCTGCTATTTTTCTCAATTTAGAAAATAATTTGTGCCCTAGAATCGATGGGACTAATTTGGAGGGTTACACTCACAACATGGGTGTTATATAGTTTCTTGTCCACTATTCGTGAAGATAAAAGTTTACCTATTAAATTTGAATTTATCCCTCTCATTACAGTTAGTGTTTTTTCTCCATGTAACTATTGTTATTCTTACAGACTCCTTATAGCAAACAGTCTATGTAAACATTACAAAACAGAAGAAAAATGGAAGGAAATTAACAATCATACTATTTAATTTCAATCTCAAAGCAACATACTGAAGTAAAAGTAATCATAAGAACAAATGTGCACCACAAGTAATAGACAGTGCAAGCATTTACAAATATATGCTAAGACCAGCCACAAAAAGGTAACTTAGATAAAGATCATCCCAGATCCAACTTTAATAACAGTAAAAATGAGACGTAGACATACTACATTAGCAGGAAACTGTAACATTTGCTCTCCTCATTTAGTGGCTTAACTAATTATATTAGTTAAATGAACTGGCATTCCTTTTGCAGTCTCCAACAATGAATCCTGAAAGCCAGTATTAGCTGCAAAAATGCATTCAGCAAAAAACATCAAAGAAAGAAACAGCCTGGTAAAAGAAATTAAGAACAAAAAGATTAAATTGATACCTGTGCAGCTATCAACTTGAGCAACTGTTTTCTTGCACTCTTGAAGCTCACTCAGCCATTAGAATTTCCATCAAGTATAATAGGCCTTCCGCAGAATAAAAGAACCAAAACAAACAAGCAGATCAGAAGGGATCTTATCACTTAAAAACAATTGGCACAACATAACAAATTATCAATTTCAATTCAGGGTGAATCTATATCGGAAGAATCATTTTTAATGGTGACAAAAGGAAAACAAGTGGCCACTTTTCAACTTTGAACATAGACCACATCTCTGAACATACCTTGTGAAAATTGAATATTAAGTCCAGTTCACAGACCTGCAAACATGAAACAGTCATTATAAAAGAAAAATGAAATAAGCAAATTCTTATATTCTTTTTCCAAAGTCAAACTTGTGAGAACTCACCTGCCAAAATATCGATCAAGAATCTCCACAAAATGATGAATTATTTTGACTTCTAATTCATTGTCATCTTGATCAATACACATGCAGAAAAAGAGACTAGCATACCTGTAGCAGATAGCAATAACCACAAACTCAATTAATTATAGTGACAGACAGAAGGGTGCCAACTGCCAAAAAACGGAGTTCCTGATATCTGACAAAAAGGAATGCCTCTCCATCACCATACCTTTTATAAACAACTTTTAAGTCCTCTCCATTCTACAAAATTACATAGCTTGGGAGCACGGTAAGAATCACTCCATTAGCTCACGGATTACCTTTCAAAATAAACTACACGTAAAATTAGCATAGCAAGGATGATTAATCTATAGAATGTAATGTATTCAGCATAATAGCCATGATAAATACAAAAATGTAAACAAAAATCAGAGTAAAAATATGACATGTTCAACATGAAACAATGTCATATATACATAACAAACTGAGGATCTCAAGAGATTGTCAAGTACTATGTTAAATATCCGTGGGAAAAAGACACCCAGGAAAAAGAACGTTCAGGTTACCTTATTTTTTCTTTCTGAGTATAAGGAGTACCATTTTTTGTCAGTCTCACCTTCCCTTGGCGATAATGGCAGCACAAAGTGAATCTATGTGCCAGAGAAATAAAGCATGTTCACTCACATTGGAAATACATGGGCAAAGAATATACATGTTATGTTGCAAATTAGAAACCCAAAATCTGTTTTCAAGTATTCTAGTTCGAGTGTCCTAATTACAACAAAAGAGAATGAAATCCTATTCTTATCATCACAAGAAATTCCTATTTTTTGCCTCAGCAAGTAACATTTGCATCTCTAAAAGTGTAAAAATCACCTTTACAATGGACCTTGCCTAAGTGCCTGTTTGGCAGGTGATCAAAACTGAGTTTCCTGATTTCCAAAGACATGACTAATAGAATTTTATCAAGGCACAAAACTTCTGCCTGTCTTAAAGCTGGAAGGTGCAAACGGAAATAGGAACAACTTCCCATGCAGTTTTCTCAAAGCAAGTTCATTTGTTTGTTTAACCATTTCTAAAAACAAGAATTGATAATGCAAATAAATTAACTGTACAAGATTGCTAGTGCACGACTTCCCAAGCTTGTCCGAAGGTAGTGGTTATTTTTCAATTTTCAGAGAATTAATTTCTAATGTTGATAACTTTATTAAACAAACAAGCTGTTAAATTCCATCCTGGAAACGTGGTTTTTGAAGGAGTATTCAACGTAATATAAACCAAAGCTAAAAGATTTTTCTTTCACCCAACCTCCATTGAAGCACCAATACAAACAGGCCCTAAATGAAAGAACAATGACAGCCCTCCCCTATGTATAGCGGTGGATCTGGCAAGTGAACGGATGGTTTAGTGCTAAAGCTTCCAATTGAAAGAGCATTTTCAAATCGAAAAAATTAAGGCTTATTATTAAGATGGGAGGCACTCTAAATAATCAATCACCATCCATAAAGGCTAGGGTAATTATACAATTGATCCAACTCTGACCCTTGTAAGAGAACGAATCAAGTTTAGATAGATTAATCAAATCAAGTCATGAAAAGAACGATCCATTATTTTATTACGCAGCACCGAAAATCACAAACTATAAATCAGCATAGATGAATTCAAAACTAACATGAACTATTTCAACTCGAGGTATACCAAAATTGACTAGAGAGTCCAAAAATCAAATTTTCCAAAAAAAAATAATAAATTACAAAGACCTAGCTGGAAAAGAAAGATCAAGAACCAAGCAGAACCGATTCTGTTTGTAGCTAAGCTAAAGATCTGAATGGTATGCTAAATTCAGAACTTGAAGACATGAATCATAGTGATATGAAGAAATGACCAGTTAAGATTTATAAGAGTGCATAAATAAGCGAAAGGCACACCATCTGGAATCTGAATCGAGACGATTCACAAACACCTTTCTGCCAAAAGAACCACTCGCTTCTCCAAAGCAAACGCAGGTAGATGTATTGTTCAACACAGTATCCTGTCACGCCATGTTGTATGCTGGTGTTGTCTTGCATGTCAGTAATTAACTTCTTCAAATGGCGTCACACGAATCTATTTTAAATTTAAATATAATTTATATATAAATAAAAATTAAATAAACTAATAATTATTTATATATTATTAAATATTATATTAATAAAAATTTAAAAATTAATATTTATGATAATTTAAGAAAACAAATAATTAAAGGTATAAGAATATAAATTCAAAATCAAATTTAATTAATAATTTATAAATTAAAAATTCAAAGTTTAATTTATCTAAAAATATATATCCTTAAATTATTATAATATATTAATTTAATTTAAATAAATAAATAAAAGTAAATGAAATTTTAATATAAAAAGTTATAATTAATCAATGAAAAATAAATTCAAAAATATTTTTATTTATAAATAAAAATAAAAAAAATTTAGTTAATATGTAAAATACATAACTCAACTGTCAAATATATTTTATATTATATTATTATATATATAAATTAAAAATATTAAAAATTAATTATAGAGAGAAAAGCTAACCCCGTAAATAAATTTTATTTCATGTAAAAATAAAAAAAATATTACAGAATTAGATCATTTTAATAGGAATACATTTTTAGTTTACTCTTAATATATTGTTTAATGAAAGACTTTTACATTCTCATTAATTAAAAATATAAATTTATTTTTAAATAAATATAAAATTGATTAAATTTATAAGATTTAGATATTTAATTTTTTAATATATATATAAATAAAAGATGATCGCTTATAATAAAAAGAGGAACAAAATTAATTTAAAGATAAATGTACTAATTTGATAAGACTATGTTAAATAGATATAAAATAGTTTATATAAGATTTAAATATTTAATTTTTTAAGATATAAAAATAAAAGAAGATTATTTGGAGTGAATGAGAATGATAAAATTTGGTGTAAGAAAGAAAGTATATTATTAGAGTTTAAATATTTTAAAATATGTAAAGAAATATATCATAAAACTAATAACTTTATCCTTCTTAAAATTTGATTTTGGAAGAATGATAGTCATTTTAAAAATATAGATGAATAAAAATTTTATATTTTATAAAAAAATGAGTCATTTTTAACCTAATATGAGAGATAATTACTTAAAAATCTTATAAATTGATAAAACATATGTATTCACTAATTTTTAAGTAATGATATTGAGAATAACTAATAATTCGGAATAGTTGTGAACAAAAATTTACACTTTATATAAAGGAGATATTTAGTTGACATGACTAAATTGATGTATTCTAAAATTTACCAAGAAAAAAGGAAGATGAAGATGGTGAAACTTTGAATGGAAAACCTTAACAAGATTGTTGACATGAAAAATATAGGATTCTTCTTAAAGAAAAATTAGATGTTTGACCTAAAAATACTGATTAACTTAGCTCTACTAAAAATAACATACATGTTATCCAAAATTTAATCATAGTACCTAAGTAAATATTAATACATGACTCTAAGAAAGTTGGGTAGTAACCCTTTGTCCTAGTTTATTAAAATGGTATTTGACCTTATTTTTCCCATGTCATATTTGTGAAAGAACTTCTTTGGTTATGTTCATACATGGATGATTTAATTGGGATGCATGTGGCTCATAAGATATTGGATGTGAAATATATGATGTTGTGCTTAAGGAGAACGTGTTATGTGGATTGTTCCATGAATGAATTGTTGAAATATGTATGCATGTGTGTATATATGTGTGTGTGTATATGTGTATGTGCTATATTTGAAAACCCTTAATTTGTGGGTCCATATTCATGTTGAAGCATAAAATTTCTAAGTTGTAAGGGATGACGATAGTAAATCAAAGTTAAGGTGGTGACGATCATCAAGGTATGAGGCATGACCAATTATGAATGATGAATAATGAATGAAATAAAGTAAAAGTATAAATTGGGTGCATGGTATTATGTTCCTAAAGTGGTTGAGCTCATTCAATTTTTATGTAGCCTTATTATTATGAGAAGAAAATATTTTGAGTGATAACCTACTTGGAGGTGAAAATGTATTAATTAAAGTAATGAGTGGAAGGCTAAGACACCTTATGAATATTTTCATTCAAGTTATCTTAAGTATATGAATTATATATTACTTTGAAAAAGCTTGTACACTTGAAACCTATAACTCTATGATGTATGCGCATACTAAGTTAACTTGAAATAAATCCACTTCAAAAATATATGTTTATGAAAAGTAAAATGAACTCATATATTTGACATCTTTCTAATAAAGTGAAATGGGAACCCGTAGTTTAGGGAACCTTGAGAAACTTGTTTCTTATTCCTAAAGTGTCATAATCGCTTAGACTTTGAAGTCATGTCATTCAGTCTTTATGAATGTAAGCTGTCGACATCCATGATTTTGGCTAGCACTATGAGAGCCTATGCGAGTGAACTACTGGTCTTGTGTATCTAAATATATGTATCGTTTTTACTTCTAGTTAGAAGGGATTCTTTGTGTAAATTCTGAGGCCATGAACATTAGGTGGTTATAAGGATGCAACATTGTAAGTATCGTGCTATCTGTTGAGATCTCCGTATTCTTGCTTTATCATGTCATGTTAGATCTCCATTATTCTTGCTTCTATCATGTCATGCTATGTGTCTTATTGTCATATAGATATCTTGAAGAGACTTAAGTCTAACATGTATAATTACAACTTATAATGGAGCAATATGTACTTTGGATATTATCATATAAATGTATGACCTTACTTATCTTAACTTTTGTTCATGTTTTCACATTTATATCCGTGAAAAGACACTTTGCATTATTTATTTCATGCTCAACATCAATGAGACTCACATTTTCTAAAAGAATTTTACAAAAATTCTACAATTATGTTCATATGATTAATTTTATCATTTTTCATGGCATAAATAGAAACTAATAATAGTTAGTATTACAACTTAATCGTAGTGTATGTGGTATTACTAGAGTGTAATAGTTTATATTCTAATGACTTCTATCACGCTCTATGTTATGATGTTTCCCCTTCATTTGTATGCACGTGACTATGTTCCTACTTACATTATATGGCCATGAGTAGTTATTGGTTCTAAAGGAGCTAGCCTTGACCAAGAATGGTGAAGCAACAACAAAGGATGATATCCAAGACACATGTTGAAGGAATACAAGAGGTGACCATAGACGTCTCTTTGTGATGTCGAAGTAGTGGCGTAGAAGTTAAACACTTTGATACCATCGTATGAAAGTATGGGCTTAATGTTATATAGCTCTATAGAATTATCCTTTCTAATTTTGTTTACCATAATCACATATACACTTTTAAACAAGTTTATTATAATTGCTAAACATATTTATTTTTTATTTTTCCTTTTATTTTGTATTGAAAAATATATTTGAAGATAAAATTACGAGTTACATACTCTTTGAAAATGATATTTTAGATAAGGATGTTCATACCTTCTATTTATCAATAAAATACAATCTTTTATTTATACAATTTATTATATAATAGTGATTCAGTAGAATTTATAAGTACTATGTTATTACATGTAATTTTGAATCATGTGATTTCACTCCATACTTAAGTTATGCTAATAAACTAGTTTTTAATTGATTTTCAGAATTAGACTATAAATCTATTTTCTTAGACAAGTCAGCTTGTTAATATGAAAGAAATTTTTGTTGATAGAAGAGAGCTAAAATAAAAAGGTTCTTTCTTTTTCATAATAAAAAATACTTACATATTTTAAAATAATATATTTTAATTTTTATTTAGGACAAGCGAGGATGTCACGTTCTTTTTTTATTTTAAAAAATTGGATTAAAAAATTATTAATGAAAAATTTTCTCATAATCATTGTTTTAATTGGATTTAAAAAAATTTAAATATTTTATTTATATATGATATTAATATTTTAAAATTATTTTTTTCAAGAATGGAAATGTTGTTATGATCAAAGGAATGAGAGAACTTGTGAATAATTAAGGAGTCAAAAGATAATAGTTCGTCCTCTTTACTATGCTAAATTGGATTTTAGAAAATGAATTTGAGGGTGCAGTGTTGTAGTGTCTAGTAGGAAGAGGCTGAGAGGGTTCTGGTGCTCAATTCTGAGCTCACGAAAAGAAAATTCAAGAAAGTCCTACGTAAGGACCTGAGAAAGATAAATGTGAGAACCAACCAGAGATTAGGAGAAGGGACATAATTTTTACGGTAAGAGAAAGATGTTGTTCCCTTACTATTATTTTTATTTTTAGAAATAATTATTTATTTTCTAACAAAAGTTTAAAACATAGAAGAGAGTTACCTTAGACACAATATAGTGATCACATGTATTTGTATATATTTAGAGTATCCATTCAAACAATAATAAAATTTCTGACTAGACAATTTTCTAACATTTAACCAATAAAAGAAATGGATAAATGATCCTTACAAACCCATTAGTTAGTTACTTTTCTTATCATGATTAGCTTTTTCTTAGCATTTTCCATAACCATAGTACCCAAGTATTATCATAAATGTGGTAGATTATAGATGCATCTTAATAACCACCTTGTTAACCTCCTCTTTAAGGCTTGGGCTGAGTCTTCTTTATAGTTGTACCCTTGGTTTAAATACCTCCTTCATATAGATCTTATGGGTACAAATTATGGGATTTATGCCTTTGATGTTTATGAATAGACAATCCAAAGGCTTCTTTATTTTCTCTTAAAACCTTTAAAAACTTCTCTTCCATATTTTCTATAAGGTCAACATAGATAGTAATAGAAAGGGATAGGAATGCATACTTTAGGTTTGAAAGGAGAGACTTGAGTTCAAGCATTGAAGGTTCTTCAAATAATGATTTAGGCTTAAAGGTCACACAGTCCTTTATAGCATCAAATTTATTACCTTCATTTCTACTTTCTAGGGTTTACTGGCCTCCAAGGCCATTAGTTCTTCTGTAACTTTCTTGAACTCACTTACAACGACAACCTCAAGTACCAAGAGCTTCTTTAAGAATTTATAATACTAAAATATTTGAACATTTTTTAGTGTTTTAGGGAGTCAAAGAATATAAACGTCACTTTCTCATCATCAAGTCTTAAGGTGAGTTTCCCACTACACATCAATTTTGATCTTTGTGAGTTGATAAGCTGTCATTTTATCATTTTATCTAGCGGTTTTAGGCATAATTATTGAATTATTGAGCATAATTCATTTGTAATTACACCTAATATCCTCTTTTTTAAGAAAGATCAAGCAAGTAGAGAGTTCGAAAATAGAAAGATTATGGCAAAATAGAAAACCAAAGGGGCAGCATAAAACAACAAGAAAGTGTAAAAGGAAAAAAATTTCCCTCAGCGAGACCCGGCATGATCGTGCGAGGCCTAAGAATGATCATACCAGCACAAGATTGCATGATTATTCCAACATTTAACGCAATTAGTAAATGGTGTCACGTCATCCCTAACAACACAGGAGGCGTCCCTACAACTTTGCAAAAACTTCGAACGGTCACGATGACTTGAGAAAAGTTGGATCAGGCTTGATCTATGACGTTGAAAATCCTAAATCTGCATCTATAAAAAGGAGGTTTTGTCAAGTTTTCAGACATACTAAAATACGCCAACACCACCTCCTCTCCATAAGATAGCAACACCCCTCTATCTGGGAAGAACCTTACCTTCCCCATCTCTCATTTCTACCTTCTCCATTCTCGATTCTTCCTCCAACATCCTCTTGTAGGATTTTAGTGGAAGTAATTCCTATGTGGCAGGAATTCAAAGCAGTTGCCAGCTTTGTTGGAAGTGTTTTGTATTGCTTCTATTTATTTTTTTATGGATATTTGTAGGATGTTTTTTCTTATAAATAACTAATTTTCTCTTTTATAGGGTTTTGACAAACTTTGTGACGTGCTTTGAACCCTTATTTTCCCTTTTCTAAAATCATGTCTTAGTTACAATTGCGTAATAATGTTATGCTTAATCCATTAATTGAAATTGACTAATTCTATTAATCTACTCGTTAATTTAGGGTATTAATCTATTCGTTAATTAGGGGTTAGGCGATTGTACCACTTCCAATTAGAGAAACTATAGGATAACTGAACCTAAGGATCTTAAATGATCAATCGAAAACCTAGGTTTCTAACCGGTTAATTTCTTGACACAGTTAGCACCTTCTTAAACTTCATACCTCTTTTATTTATCTATCTTTTTGGATCAATAAAGATAACAAATATAAAAAAGATTACTGCTAATGTCAAATCAAGAAGGAGTAGTGAAAATAGTGTAAATAGATAGCAATTGAATAAAAGAAAACTTAGATTAAAAATATCATTTATTTTTATTTTTCACTTATTTCTTACTTAATTACAAGAAAGGAAATTTATATAATATTAATCAATCTATTTTATGGATTAATCTATTACATAGAATATAAATAAAAAATATAAGTAATTCATAATCTTCAGGTTGATTTAAATCAGATCATTATATAATAGATTATTAGAAACACAATTCAAATCCTCTGCTCTGAAGGATATCTTCAGCGTCCTCTTGCTTTGAAGGATATCTTCAACTCAAGAGCCAATTGATAACATAAGTCCAATGCATACTCACCCAACATCTCTTATTCGTAGATCTGCCCTTATCTTTATACAATTAGACATAAAGTTATCTAATTTTAAACAGAAATAAAGTAATAGATCTTTTAACCCCTTATCATCTTATTTTTAACATTTCATGTTTCTATAAAATAAAATATTACAAATTATTTTATTTTTTCTAAAAATGATAAAAATTATAAGATTAAATTAAATAAAAAATTTAATTAATAAAATAATATTAATGCTATGCTTTGTGTGCAACTCGTTAGTTTTTTTAGAATGGTTAAAATAAAAACAAAAAAAAAACCAACCTATAGTATTAATTACATAGTATGAATTAATTAGAAAAAAATAACTAATAACCCACTACGGACTGTCTTAGATCTAAAGAACTAATTAAAACAAAAAAATCTAAATAAAATTTCATCCAGATAAAGCGATAAATTTGCTTTATATGCATGATAATCCCTTCCTTTAGCTTTCATATGTTAAAAAATAGCTTCGATTGACAATAGTAAAAAGAAGACTTTGACAGACTAAGTTTAAGTAAAAGCCATTTTCATCAGCAATTTATTTAGAGAATAAAAGAACAAAAGAAGACGGAAATAATTTAAGGCAAGACATGCAAGTACAACTATGAACTATGCATACTTTGCAAACACCTTACCACTAATTTCTTCATACTCCCGGGTAGAGACATCTAAAAAACATGGAAAGAATCAAATTTTAACATACATAATTATATTAATAAATTATAAAATTACATATTTTTATAGAAGAAGAAGAGGAGGACTGGACTCATACAAGCCTAACTGGATCGAAATCTTGTATGGCTATCACAAATCCACTGAAAGCATCTTATGACCACAGGTCAACAGGTTGAATACTTAAATTATTAAATTTCATTTTCTCAGGTCAGCTTATTACTTAATTGTAAGAATACAATAGATTTCACTTCAATATATCCAGCTACATTTGTAAAATTGTAAACCCCACATTCATTCCTCAATGATTTTAGGTAGACATATTAGTACAAGTCTTTGATAATATATTAAAAATAATCAATAAATGACTAATGTGTAACATTTAACGACCTAATGTAATTGTTATATTACTTTATGAGCCTATGTAAGATTTTTGTACTGTCAAGGACTAATATATCCCAACTTATATTTCTCATCGACAAATTTTGTCCAAATTGAGATTCTTTTTTTATTTATCAAGGACTAATGTGTCCTACCTAAATTTCTCAATGTGAAGTTTGTATAAACATCCCTTGTCCCTAAACATATAAACATAATAAAACGACATGGTAAACATTAGAATTGATATTGAATCAAAATGACATCCATTCCTTGAGTCACTCTCTTAAATGAATTGTGCAAAGTCAAAGAATGGAGAGAAAAGAGGACCAGTGCAACCGCTGAAACAGGATCAAAAAAGAAACCCTGACAACTACTATTCTAACCTACATAACTACAAAGATGATTAATTTAAAGAGAAAAGCATCCAATATTTCTGCTCAGACATTAGCCCTAGAATTCACCTTTTTCATAAGGTTTTTTATCTCAGCATCTAGTTTGGCTCTCATCTGAGGAGAAAGATTATCCCTAATTCTCCAGGATTGATGTCATCATCTGCAAGTTCTGCTTAATAAACTGAAGAGGTGGACGTGGCTCTCCAGGCATTGGCATGGGCCCAGTTGGTTGAGTAGAGGTCTACAATTGACACCTGCGGACATGCTACAGAAAGATGTTGGAGTTTGTAATCAACAATAGCCGAACCTCCAATGGAAAATAGTTTGTTTTGCTCTACACTCCGAAATGCTTCTGCAGCATCTGCACTTCTGACAAAAACAACTTGAGCACCACCGGTGTCTTTTAACAGCTGTGTTTCAGACGCCTTCAATGGACCAAACCGGCAAAATGTAGTCATTAAATCTTCTTTTGATGGGATATAAAGTCCAGGGGCAAATGCGTAGGAAAAGACAGGTTCCAAGGGAGTTCTCCATTGTCCTCCACTCTAATGTAATCAGTAGTTTCGGTAGATCTTGACTGCTTCGATCTTGGCCCAGGTGAAAGGAAATTGATAGTCTCAAATTCTCTGCCAACTGAATTGCATTCATTGCTAATACCATTCAAATCAGGGATCTCCACAGTAAGTTTAGTATTGAGAAGGCTTTTCTGCTGCTTTCTCCATTCTATTCTTCAGCCTTGTTTTATTTACTGATACATAACTAATTTCTGATGTAGTACTTACCAACAAGTTATGATCAATAATATTTCCAATAGCTCCTTCTTGAGAAACACATGACTCTGGATTTGAAGCTACTAAAACAAGTTCCTTATTTTCACCATTACTTTTTTCAGGAAGACCAACAGACATAGATGGGGATGTAAACTGCAGATCTATTACCAGTGAACTGCATTTATGGTTATTTGCATCTGTACACACTGAAGTAATTTCAGCACTTTGATGCTCTTGTGGAGGTTCTATCTTTAAACTCTTTCCATCCACAGCCTTTCCTTCA
>JAMKYM010000373.1:0-126670 GCA_026541065.1 Canavalia ensiformis | reverse complement strand
TATCTTAAATCCAAAATAAATAATAAGCTATTTTAAAATTTTATCTATTAAAAAATATTAATTTTTTAAATGATTAGAATTCACATCAATAATGCTCAAAAAATAATTTTTATATAAACAAATAAGTTAAAATATGTTTCTGAACATCCCCACGCTCTTGCAATAATTTTCAATATCTACAATATAGTTGATTGATAAAATAACACAAGCTTTTAAAATTACACTTTGTAATGAAATAATAAATTTTTCAAGTATAATCTAAAAATAGATTTTAAAAGAAAGAGTAAAAAAACCATAAATTTTTATAAATATAATATGAGTTTTTAATATAATATTTTTAAATAAGTTTATAAAATATTAAATAATATAAATTTAATGTATTAATTATTTATTATTATTATAAAATAATTTAGTAATATTTTAATTTTAAAATTTAAAATTTTCTTGAATTTTCTTCAACAATCCCTTCAAATAATATCCAAATATAAAAGAAAAATATATGTTATATTATTTATCAACTAAAAATATAATGATCAAATTATATAAGATCCTACCTAAATTAAGGGTTATCTTAAAATTTACATCTATTAAATTTTAACAGATTTCCAATTTTCTATATAATGTGGATAAAAAGGATAATTTATATTTTTTTGTATGTACTATGCGAAAACAACCATATTCACCTCAGCAATTTTCATTAATATTGTTCATTCATATAATGTTGTTTTATATCTTCTTAATAATGAAGTGTAATGACTTTCAAAAAAAAAAAGAAAAAGAAAAAAGAGGAAGACTTAGAAAGAGATGAAAAAATGCCCCATTTTTGTTTTTAGTTTTAAATAAATATAATTAATTCCATTATTTGTAAAAAATAAAAAATTAATCTAAATTTTGATGTATTAATATTTTATATTATTAAAATATTATATATTATTATTAATTCAAAATGGGTAAATTTTCTTATTTTTTATTTCCCTTCTAAAATTTTTTCAAATATTTTACTAAAAGATAAAATATTATTATATTACATTAATCATTTTCTAAATATATATGATCAAATCATATAAGATTCTAAATAAATCATATTATTCTACTTAAATTTAAAAAATTAATTTTAAATGATTTCCATTATCTTCATCAATGTTATATATTTTTTAATTTTTTTTTATACAAATTAGCGACAAAATTATGTTTTACCATCCTCATTTTCAAGTAATTTTGTCTTTATAATATAATTGACTTTAAAGGTCATAGTTTTATATCCCTTTTATAATGAAAATAATAATTTTTTTTCAAAAATAACTTTTTAAAAAATATTTCTAAAAAGAAGAGCAAGAAAATAATAATTTTGTCCTTTCAATAAATATATTTTAATTTTAATTTTTTCCATAAAAGATAAAAAGAAATAAATTAATTTAACTTAAAACATTAATTATTTATTATTATTGTAAAGAATATATAATATTCACTTAAATTAGTAACTTACTTTTCATAACTTTTCAAAATTAATATACTTGAAAATATTTAATCAAATATATATATAAAAAAAATATGAAGATATTATCTATTATCCAAATATATTTGATCAAACTTACATAAAGATGTTAATAAATTAGCTATAGCATTAACTTACATCTATTAAAAAATTTTAATTTTTTAATGATTTCCATTATTTATATCAATGTTAAAAGGATTACTAAAAGTAACTTTTTATTAAAGCAAATGTTGATATGATTTAAAAATATATCAGCCATATTCGAATTTATAATTTTCTAATGTCTTTGTAATATTGTTGATTCGTACAAATTACAATGTTAGTAAGCTATATCCCATCACATATTAAATAAATACTTTAGATAGATCCTAGTATTGATCTTAGTCTTGGTCCCTGTCCTGGTCTCTCAGTAATGATCCAGGTCCTAGTACGATCCGTCGCAATTTTAGTAACACCCAGTCCCAAACCCTAGTACTAATCTAGGTCCCAATCCTGGCATCGAACTTAGTCCAAGTATTGATACTAGTCCAGACTACTTTGTCTAATCCTATCATCGCTCTAACAACATCAGTCATGGTCCTAATCCTACTATTGGTCCAGATTCATTATTGGTTCTAAATCCACTATGATCCTGATCTTTCAGTACTGATCCTAGCCCCAAATTTACTAACGAAACCCAAATAGTACTAAACCTAGTCCAAAAATCAGAGGATTGAACCTGGACTCCACTCCAATTCTACTTGATCCTATCATTAAGTCCAAAAATAATCCTTCTATTCCAACTTACCATCAAGTTCGTCCTATTTGGCTTAAGATCTCATTAGTGTTTCCTTTTGTCCTCTAGATCTGTTCTAATCCTGTAGTAATTTGTATTGATCCGTATTCATCCTAATATGTCCTAATCCTAATCCAAAAATTTGATCCTCGCCCCCGTCCTACTATTAGATCCTGGTGTGTCGTCCTACTTTCTTGTCCCCGTCCTTTACGTCCTAGTACTCACGATCCCCGTCTAGGAATTACTACTTGTCCCGATCCCAGTACTAACTTGGTCTTGGTCCTATTGTCATTATCATGGACTTTAATACTGATCCTTGCCACATCGTCTCGGTCTAGTACCCATCCAGTCCTGAACAATATTGATCTTGTCCTGGTCCCAGTCCAAATGCAATTTCCGTCTGAAGCCATCCTCGATCCACCTATGTCCCATCCCAATATTGATCTTATCCTCGTCCTAGTACTCCGATTCATTCCATTCCGTCCAACTCGATGGTCCTGTATTGATCCGGTCTATTACAATCATCCATTATTAATCTTGGTCCCATTCATCATTTTTCAGATCTTCGGATGGCAACCTCCGGTCTGGTCCCAACAACAATCCCAAGTCCCAGCAATAATCCTAATCCTCTTCCAACCATCGATAATTCAACACTTGATTCCATTCTGTAATCCTAAATATTGATCATTAGTTCAATCCATGTCCTGGAATATGTTTATGGTCCTCGAATTCATCATCATCAATGCCTGGTTCATTCATCATCGTCCAAATTTGAATTTGTGATCGGTATTGATTCCAATTCCAGCTCCAATCATTCAGTCCTCAAGATCAATCCTAGTCTTGATCCAAATAAATCATTTCTTTGGTCCTATTATTGATTCCATCTTGGTTCAATCCTGTAATGAAGTCTTGGCCTGCTACTTATCACTGGCAGAGAAATGGACTTTAATGTAGGTGGACCTTAGAATGAAATGGTATGACCCTTGAGATGAGGAAGTGGACCTTGAATGCAAAGAGGTGTGGGGACCTTGGAAACAGCGGTGCGGACCCCAGGAATGCATAAAAGCGTGGGACCTTGACACGAAAGGGAAAGCGGACCTTTGGAAATGGAATTCAGGTGCCGGACCCTGGATAAAGCGGGTGCGGACCCTGAAATGAAATGTAAAAATCTCGTGATGAGGTATGCGGACCCTTGAAATGAAGTGTGTGCGTGGACCTGAATGAGGTGAACTTATGATGAGGGGAAAATGGACCCTAAACATAAGTTGAGAGTAGTTTATTAATGGCGATGATGCAAGAGTGCATGATACTAAATGCTTTGATGATACACCTAACATACATGATATTAAAACTATTAGATTTTTATTAAATGACTTGTGATGTTAAATAAGATTACCTGCCTCGTGGAGTCGCTTGTCCAAGATCCAAGGATGAGTGAGATTTTCAGATTTAATTCGTTGTCTCCTTGTTTGGTCTCAGGTTTGTTATTACTTTTATCTCACAAGAAGATTGAACTAGTTGAGTTAAGGCTCTCAACTTTCCACTACACGCAATTTTTATTGGGTCCTCGTAAGCTTTAGATCATAATATTTTAAATAGTATTATCAATAATCGTAATGCTATTATTTTAATATCAACACATATTTCGATATCACTACTAAATGTTGAGGTTGTGGTGAGAGAAAAGTCATGGTATTTTGCTTGAACAAGATCATTTAAGACAATAATATTTGGTGTTGGAAGGAAATGGTATACATTGAGAAAGTTTGAAAATGAAAATATTATTAAGGATGCTAAGTGAGTAGCGAATTTTATTCCTGTGGAATCGTCGAATGAGTATACAAAGATCGCACCAAGAACTGCAGAACTCCACCACAAGTTTAGAAAAGAAATTACCTCAAATATTCTGCTGCTTTTTTTGTCACAATGTTTCCCTGACAACTCATAATCCATAACTTGTCCTGATAATTCAACTTTCAATTGTCTTGCCTATCAGTCTAATGGGTAACTTAAGTTCTAGCTTGTAAATCGGCCCAATTGCCTCAAGCTTTGTAAAGTGCTCCTTGTGCCTCCTTACAAGCTTCGTTTCATCTTCTAGACCCTATCCAGGCTCTACTTAGTGATCATTTTATTTGACCCTAATTTTTGCTTTCGTTAGATCTTCTTTCAGTTTTCTAATCTATTTGTCGCTTTCTCTCCAACTTTTTGCTCATGATTTCTTATAGGTTTTTAAATCTAGCTTTGCATTTTTTATTGTTTCCAACTTTTTCCTAGATTTGTTTTTGGCTTTTCATCTAGCGAGCCTTTTTTTTCAATTGCTCAACTTTTGCCTCCAGACTGCTGAGGTTTCTGCATCTAGCTGTTCCTTTTTGCTTTGCCAGTATTTTTACCACATCCGAGTTCACAAGTGTAAGAGATCTTTTGCCAATCCATTTTCAGAAGGATCATGGCTCCTCCTGAGAAAGCTTTCTTAATTGTGATATATTCTTCATACTTGGTTTTACTTCCCATATGATCTTTATGAATTGGAAAATTTTTCTGAGTACCAAATCTCTTCTTGGAAACTCTTGATGTGATGCAACTTTCTTTTCAAATGATTTCTTTAGTCTTCTCTCCGAAGAGAATCAAGTGACAATCAGCTCAACTGCTTCTCTCAATCGTTCCAGGTTTAGGTTTAACCATTCCCCTCATTTCATTACTTAACTCTGCCTCCATTAATAATCTCCTATGGAATATACCACCTCTAGCTTTAGGTAAGATGTTCTCCATCCCAGTACTCAAGGAAATGGTGTTGGTTTTGCACAGAGGTACGAAACTTAAGCACGTATATCCATGCTAACCAAGTTGCATTTCTTGCTTGTACTTTTTGTAAGTCACTACCATCTTTTAATGATTTTTCTTTAATGCTCTAAGTCAATGCTCAATCGCTCTCTATTCATCTTTTATATATGGAAGAATTATGATGTTTAATCTAAATTTTATATAACTCAAATATCATCTTGTTGTTTAAATTATCGATTGTTCAGATTTGTGTTGATTTGGTAGAATCATAATCAGCAAGATGAACTTTTTTATGAACCTTTACTACCACATTTCAAGTTAGAGAGCAAGGTTGGTAAGAAGCTGTTTCTGAACCTATTTGGTAGTAACTCAATGTGAACTAAATAAGCGGTGGTCCATTTGATGCCTTTAGTTCATCATCCAGACGCCCATTCCCACATCGTAGGGGCCGGCTGCATAATGAGAACATTTAATGACGCAGGAGCACAACATTACACGATATGTCTAAATTTATACATTTCTCTTCACATACAAAGCAAATGTATGTCAATCAGTGAAAACGTCTAAGATCTTTTCTTACACAATGTTCATTCGTATGAGTTCCAAAAGATCCTTCATGCAATTTCCTTATGATTTTTATGGTTTGAGAAAATTAAACAAAAGATCTAAGGAGCAACCATAGTATCATGATTTTTTAGAGCAACACTTCTCCTAATGAGAAAGAAGTTCGTCACACCCTCTCAAAGTTCTCTTCGCTTCTCCATAAATCTAACCCGAGTGCTCTCTTCTCTTGATAAAATTCTTTGATACTATGCAGTACTAAGTATTTTCCATCCGGGTTCTACTCGATGAACATTAGCTGAAACATGATCAATGACACGATTTTATAAGGTATGTCTTTCTTTTGACTTAGTGTGTGAATCATGGATGACAAAGTACACAGATTCGCCAATCCAATTTTCCTCTCTTGGGATAAGGATCGTGTATGTTAAGCTTTCTGAATCACAGAGTTAATTCCCATTAGACCTGCATGAATTTCCACGACTCTGTGTCTCCTGGTTCTTCCGTTGAAGGATGAATAACGCAAAGCTGACCACTCATATATTCTGGTGATTTTCACCTTTTGATCACAAGTGGTCGCTTAATCCCAAAGCATTACGTTGCGCCATATTCTGCCACTACCAGTAATCAAAACATAATCGCGGTCATAGGATCGACGCGCATCGCTTTTCAAAATTAGTATAGCTCAACTCGAAGTTCTATTAGAGTATTAAAGCACCATCAGCAACATCGCCCATCTTTCATTGAGGCTCGCGCCGCCCAATGATAAGGTGTCTTTTAAATCGTGCTTGTATCTACTCAAAAGTAATCTTCCACTGGTTTACAGGTTGGCGTATATCCCATAACACTTCCTTTGACGGCTTTGAGTATTTATACTACTGAATACCTTGAGCAAGCAGGGGACTCTGCCAACTGGCAATCCTTCCTATAAGTTAAAGTTTTTCAAAAATGTACTTGGTTTGATTCATTTTAGACAACCAAGTCAGTGACTCAGACATATTGCCCGTGTGTTTGACTGTGTCTAGCGAGCACAATGTTCGCTCAACAATTATAATTGACCCCCATAATTGTGAACTTCTTGTTACAGTAGTAATGGTTGTTCTTTCTTCCAGATCTATCCTATATATCTAACATGCAACCATAGACCTTATCAAGCACCACAATATAATGAGTTTGCATTTGGTGTACCAAGAATGGGGGACTTCGTAGACGCTTGATCTCTTCTTAAAGGCTTCCTCAGAATCGCCATTCCAGTGAGTCTGATTTGTTAATTCCCACGCAACAACTTGAAGATTGCCTACAAATACAACCTGGATATAAACTTGAGTAAATATAATTTACCTTTTAGAAATCCTCAACTTCCTTTTCTCGTGTTGGTAAATGCATTTCCAAGAATAGCTCCAACTTTTTCAAAAGATCCACTTCAATCCCCTTTTACACCAGTAAAATCCCACAACTTGCCGTGTTTCTTACTCCAAACGTATCGTTTAACAGGTTCACCTTCAACTTGAACTTTTCTTAATTCACTAAACAATTTCTCAAAATGAACAACATTTATCTTCTCCTATTTTTTGACTTATAATCATGTCATCTACATGTAGACTTCAATTCTGCATCATGTCATGGAATAAGTCACTTGCTCCTTTGATGTGTCCCAAACATTCTTCTAACCTAGGCTGTATAACCTTAGCAAAACGTGCTCCAAGGTGTATATAAATGTGGTCTTCATGTCTTTCAAACATCTGATCTAATTGTAACCCTGAGAAACGCCCATGAGAAGAAGAATGTTGAGTCAGATTGTTCACCAGACATTGCGTGGAGTGTAAGGGAATCATCCTTAGGCTAGCCTCTAGCTTAGGTCTCTGAGGCTGGTCATTATCTGACCTTCCCATCTTTTCTGTGGACTGAACTTACTATAATCCATTTGGGTAGTTTGAAAACAGCAAGAAAACCAGCGCCAAGTTGCTTTAACCTCCCTCTCTCGATCTTTAAGGATATGCCAGTTTAGCCTTCCTTAATTTAACCGGGGATATTCTCCGCTTAACTTTGTATTATAAAGCTCATCTATCAAAAGGTCTGCATATCCCGATACACCATGCAAAGACATCTTTAAAATCAGTAAGAGCTTTATCAACCTTCAACGCTTCCTCCTTTCATGAGTGTGCCAACTTTGACTTCTTTTTTCCTATTGGTCCCCAAATTAATCATCTCAACTGTCTCCTTTATGAGGTTAGACAAGTTCTTCCTCCTTATCAATTCCAACAATTCAAGGATGGTCCCTAACTGTCATCCTCCTCATTAGCCTGGATTACTGCGGTAGATCAAAGCCATTTGATGATACTAAAGACATTTTCATCTTCAAACGGCTAGTGGCTTTGATCTCGATCACTTAGGAATGGAGCAGGGAAATGAACAAAATCTCTAAATCTATAAAGAATACAAAGTAGAAGAGGGATAATTTCAAAGGTTTGGGGGAAATTCTAAAAATATTTTAACAGATAATCAGAAATATTATGCATCACCATAACAAAGAGAATCTAAAGCCTCAATGATAATAAAGATTGGAAGATTACAAAAATTACTGTAGATGTCCAATTAAAATCATAGAATCGATTTCCCAACAATAAGTCTTTCAGGTTTCAGTGGACAAGCTGAACCCAATTGACATGCTCATCCTTTTGGGAAGTTGTACTCTTCCACGACAAATTTATTACTTGAAAACCCAACTAAATAATTCAAAAAGTCTTCCTCGATCATATATGGAGACCCCCATGAGCTCATTATCCAACTCCGTATTCAGCTTCTTTCTTTTTCTCCTTCCGTAATCCTTTCATCGCTTCTCTGTCGAAAATCTCACCCCAAAAGCAAGTCTTATTTCTATCAGACTTGGTAGCTTGCTCAAACCCTTGCTCATTTTCCCCCAACCATGTCCATATTGATCTGCTTCCTCTCACATGACTCTCAGCACTACTGTAGAAGCACCGATGGTCGGATCTTTGTAACGGCATTCCCTCCTTTTGGGACAGCAATCCAGCATTCAACTTCAAGGGCTTGAAATGAGGTCCTCAAGAGACTTTCTTCGTACTGCTTCTATATGTAGAGGAAGGCTACTCACTTAGTAAATCCTCCTGCTGTAGACAACACAGACTGATTGTCGAGTACAACCACTGCAGGTGATGGCACACATACCTTAATCCAGCTATCTTCCATAAAAACTCAGAAAGCCAGTGAGTGTAATGTCCATTACGAATGTCGTCAAAGTAATTGGACCACTTGAATGGCAGGCTTATCTCTCTCCTATCACTTCTCAGATCCATCAAATGCCCTGGCTCGTCAGATTTCTGCTTAAAAGAAGGAGGTTTGGAAAATGGTAGTTTTGCGTAGTGTTGCTCTGCATTACATTCAATGAGGAACCGTTATCGATTAAAACTCTGGCCACATAATCATGCACTTCACTGATGTGTAAGCCTGCACAATAAAGTCCCCGTCCTTCCATCGTGGTATTCATCACCGCAGGGTATGCAATTGATGGCTATGATATTACCGATGATACCTTTGAATTTTTCTATCGATATATTATATTTAACAGATGAGCTCTCATTCAACATTTTTAACAATGTCATGAGGCTCTAGTTCATCATTAGGATAAAAGTGACATTTTAGCCTGAACCCTGCCTCACTGATCAATCGTACTTCACTGAGCTTCAAGGAGCTTTTAAAACTCCATACACTCTCTTCCTCCTATGTCTTCTTGCCTCTTTCCTTTCATGGGTTTCATGGCTCACCATAAAAGCCTCCTTTTCCTTTTTTCTTTTCTCAGTCTCTGAATGCTGTTTTAATTTCTTAAGCTCTTTCTGAGTGTAAATTGACGCTTGTTAAAAATTTCATTAATCTCAAAGAATATTGGTAATTCGTAATCCTAAATCGATTTATGTTTACCTTTCGGTATCATCAGGTACTCACCTCTAACCCATATCTCCAAGGATCGTTTGTTGCTTATATGGTGTGTCGTTTGAATTTGAATATGATAGGTTTCCGCTCACCTAAGGTTGGAATGGTAGGGAGTACCTGCAGCATAATATTAGCCGCGTTCGGTAGGGTTCAATTCAATCGTCAACTCCATTACACATCAATGTTAAACCTCCTAAGATGACCCACTTGACCAATTTGTTTGTCCATTAGGTCTGCAGAATCAACTGAAGACACTTCCACTCTTGCATGCATCTACACCTTCGGGAATCACACCACATCTCTTCAAAATTTCCATCATACCTGGACCTGTATCTCTCAAGATGAACTTGAATTAATTTTTGACATCTTCTACCTTACTAAGGGTGGTAGTCTCATCTTCATTGTTAATCGGCGCTCCATAAGCTCAGGTGATTGCTTCAACATCAGAGGTGTCCTCACATGAAGTTCAACCACTTTGAGCAACCGCTTCGTACGAATTTTAATGTCAAAATTTTCAAATAATGCTGAGATACCTCATAACTATGATGAGACGACCCACACTCCCAGGATGTGGTCCTGGTCATTGTCCTATCACAGGCACTGGCTGCACATCTAAGTGTTGAGAAAAGGTTCTCGCTAAAGACACGGATTGGGGGTCAACTAAATCGACTCTACCTTGGTTTTATTACTTTGGGGGTTTGGATTTTTGTCTCATGGTTGATTAAATTGAGGTGGCCTTCTTTAGTAGAGGGTGAGTTTGATGAATGGTGGGGATTGAAAGGTGGCAGAGATTGAGGTAAGGATTGTGAGATGGTGGTGATACGTGTGGGCGTGATACGAGGGGTCAGAGGCTTTGGTCGAGAGAGTGGTTATTGAAAGACGGGGCCCTAGGAGGTTGAAATGTTATTTACTGGCTTTCCTTCCTCTTCTTCTTCCATTGATCCGCTATGGTTTATGTTGTTCTCCGTCTCTAATAATGAGCATCTTTTCCAATTCTTCTGTAATTACCTTGACTTTTTCTCCGATGATAACTATGTCGAGAAATTGAGAGATGTTTCCAATCATTCTTATCATAGAAAGGTGTCTATAGTGTATCATCAAACAATAAAAATACCATTTCTATCGACAATGGGGTTCCACTTGAGCTTCGCTAATTTCTCTCCAATACCCAGCATACTCCTTGAACGACTCTTTGATCCTTGACATAAAGCCTTGCTAAAAATTCCCATCGGGGTCCTGGTGCTGTGTCGATATTATTGTACCGTTTGAGGAAAGTATCGTCAATCCTTCCAAAGAACGGAGTGCTGAACGCCTATACATACCACCTTGTGCTTGCCCTGGGGCGTTAAACCGTTCTGAAGAAATGAATCAAATCTATCAGCTTGAGGACAGATGGCCTTACAATACATGGTCTTTTGATTATATTCTGAAATTTATCAAACTCTAGCACTTTAAACTTGGAGGTATAACTACATCGGGAATGGCAAAGACTCAGAATGCCTCCCATGTGTTAGCTACTACCTTCTTACACTGTGAGTCTGCCTTCAACATCCTGTATTCTTCCTGCCTGCCAGGCGTGTTGCTGATTAAAACCTTCCAGCCTGGTGGAGATTAGCCGAGATTGCAGGCTTGTGCATGAACTTAGGCAGTAAGTTTAGAGCTCCCAGGCGTCTGGATTAATCGGATGGGCTTAGTGGCCCATGGTCAGGCCTCCTGCCTTCCTGAGCTACATAATTTAGGAAGCGCCATATTCGCCATTTGGTCCCTTCTGAGAATCACATGCAGCTCTTGGTGTTGTACTTCTGTAATGCAGTGAGTAAAAGCCTTTGACCTGAGCCCGTGGGTCTGCTGCAGAGTCTCTTCAGAAAGTCAGAAAGTCCCAGACCAAGCATATCCATTTCTTTAGTTGGTCGAGCTCACTTCTCTCACCTTTCTTGTCTCGTTATTCTAACTCATCCATGATCTGGATTGAGTTAGTCAGAGATGCCTGAGGAACAATGCTGGTTTGCTTTGAGTATTTTTATTCCAAATGAAAACATGATGTTATGTATAAAGACAAAATAAAGGTTATGAGGGAATAATTTTATCGGATCATTTAAAGTTAGGTTCCCACTTATTCAAGGACCACTGCCCTTGAGATGGAAGTGGTTGTGACACTAAACCTGGTATATTCACCTCAATAGGTGGGTCTTACAACTAGCAATGTCATAACGATGTCCTCAATCGTATCCACTCATCTCAAGATGGCTAAGGCTGACTTTTCTAATCCAAGTGGAGTATTCACTCAATGGATATGGTCTTTAATCAAAGCAACCAACAAGAAGTGAATCCACATCTTCTGATCAAGGACCACTGCCTCAAGATGAAGATGGTTATCGCTTTAATCCTAAGCGGGAGTATTCACTCTCAGCTGATAGGTCTTAACCAAAATGGAACCACAAATAAGAATCGTAAAATCTTTTAAGTTTATACTACTTTCTTTTATCATTTTGCAAACCCATTCACTTTTTTGGAAGATCATTGATTTGTGCAAGATTCGATAAGTCATTTATTATACATTATAAAAAATAATCTTAAACCTCTCTATTTTTGGAATGCTAACCTTTCCCAAAAAAGAAAAGAAATAATAATAAAATGATGTAATGCCTCTAGTAAAATATGCATGAACCTATACTAAGATATAAGAGCTAGAATATGCAAAATGTAATAATTCTTATCAAAGTTTTTTTTTTTTAATTTTTTTTATTAGAAACTCCAATCGAAACATGATATATGTGTGATTTTTTATATACTTATGTAGAAATGAGTAAAGGAAAAATTAATTTTAAAAAGAGGATGGACATGAAAAGTATTTTGTGTTTAAATAGAGATTCAAAAGTAAAAATAATACAATGAAATGAAAAAGAAAAGGTCCAACTAAAACTTAAACATGTTATTTTTTGTATTTTATTTGTCTAAATGTCCAAAAAAATGCTATGGAACCTATATGAAATTTTTTTTTATTTTTCAAAATTCTAAACAAAACAGAAAAAATTGTTTGTACCAATACGTTATATATATTTTTTGTAAAAAAATGTTTAATATGTTATTTTTAAAATTTTGTTTTTTTAACGTACAAAAATGCATGCATCGTATATGGAAAATTTTTTATTTTTTTTAAAAGTCAAATAAATAAAGCCAAATAAATGAGCACCAATATAATTTTGTATGAACGTATATTTTTATTTTTATTTATCTAAAAAATCAGATAAATTTTTTCTAAAAAGTCCAACTAAACACAAAGATGTATTTAAATATGTGATTTATTTATTTATAAATGGAAGAATGCAAGAATATATCTTTAAAAGTCTTGTTTATCCAAATACCAAAAAAATGAAGTAATTTTTTATTTTCTAAAAAAGTCCAATTGATACACAAAAAAAAATATATAAACATGTGGACCAAAGTGAGAAAAGTATAGATGTTGGTTTTTGTTTTTGTTTGATATGTTAAAAAATATCTATTTTAAAGTTTATAAAAAAACTAAATCTATCTAACGTATTTCCATTTGTTTTTTGTAAAATTTTTTACAAAAATGTATGAACATATATTTTTGTTCTTTTTTTGGTTGAGTAGGTAAAAAAACTGAATATACTGTAAATTTTAAAACAAATAATTTAAACATATTTTGTTTTTTATTGAAATAATAAATAAAAAAAAATACATGAAATTTTTATTTTTCGGTGCCTACACTAAAAAAAAACTAACATACTCTAGATGTGATTTTATTTTATTTTTTAAAGAAACGATGAACGTGGTTATTTGTTTTTTTTTTTTCTAAATGCTCTAGAAATGTTTTTTTTTTTCTGTGTTTCCCAACTGAAATAGCAAAATTGAATATACTCATGTGATGATTTTTTTAAAGAAAGGTACGAATGTTTTTTTTAATACCTTATAATTTTTTTTTTAAAAGTCCAACTGAATAAAAACTTATTATATTTTTGATGTGACTTTTTTTGTAATGATGACGCATGTTTTTATTTTTCTAAATTTCCATATTTTTTTATTTTTCAAAAGTGTTCAAAACTTTAAAATCTTTAAATATGATTTTTATCAATTTTCACTAATTTATTTCTTATCTTTAATTTTCATTTAATTGTTTTTTTATTTTTTAGATTTTCGCTTTTTGTTTTATTTTTTCAATTTTAAGCATTTTTTCTGTGATTTATTATTTTAATTTTTCTGAATTTATTTTCTTTTCATTTTTTTTAACCTGCACTAAGCACTGATTTTAATTCAGAATTTGTTTCAATTTCTTCCATTTCACTTGACTTTTATCTTTTTCTTCAATTTTTTCTGATTTCATTTGATTTTTTCCAGAATTTCCTTTTTGTTTTCCTGATTTTATTTGGATTTTTTCCAAATTTAAATTTTCTTTTTCTTTAATTTTCCTTGTGCTCGATTTTTTATTTACCTCTTCCAGAATTTTATTTTTCTTTAATTTTCTTCTTTTTTTATCCACTTTCTTTTTTCCCAGAATTTAATTTTTCTTTTCCTTTTAATTTTGATTCTCTGTGAATCTTCTAATTTTCTTTTTCTTTAGTTTTAAATTTCTTTAGATTTTGCTTAATTTTTTCTAATTCTCTAAAGTTTCCTTCTAGATTTTTTATTTGCAGATTTTAATTTTTCATTTCTTTCAGATTTTTTAATTTTTTCTAATTTTCTAAGCTTTTTTTAATTTTCCCTTTAATTTTATTTTTCAGAAAAAAAAAAAAATTAGATTTTCAGAATTAAAAATTTTAATTTTCAGAATTTAACTTTTTCTTTTTTTCTGATTTTTTATTTTATTTCTTTTCCAGAATTTAATTTTTTCTTTAATTTTGTTTTCTTTTAGATTTTTTGATTTTTATTGGCTTTCTTTTTCTTTTTTTAATTTTAAAAATTCTAACTCTTTCTTTTCTTTATTTTTTTGATTTTTTTGCTTCAGAATTTAATTTTTCCTTAATTTTTTGCTTCCCAAAAAATTCAATTTTATTTTTAATTCTTGTTTCTATTATTTATTTTTCAAATTTTTATATGAGATTTTTCATTGTCCTATTTTTTGTTTTTTTATTCTTTTCTCATTTAATTTTTTATTCTTTTTTCTCCCATTTTTTAATGAATTCTAATTTTTTTCTTCTTTTTTTTTGCTTTTTGTTCTTTTGCTTTCTTTTTTTGTTTGTTTATTTTTTATTTTGATTTTTTGATTTTGCCTTCTGTATTTGATTTTGGTTCTTCTCTTTTTTTGCTTTTTTACTTCTTGATTTTTCCTAATTCCTCTTTACTTTCCCTCCTTTTTAGTTTCCTTTCTTCTGATTTTTTTAATTTTAATTAAAGTTTCTTTTCTTTTGTAATATGACATTAAATTTAGGTTAATTAACTTTAAGTATTTGAGAACCTGAACGTAATTGGTAAGCTTACGCTTGTCCTCTACTATCACTGATAATGAGGGATGACTTTGGATTATCGGTGATGAATGATTACACATGAATATTGAGTGTCCAGGTGTTCTGAAACTGATTCATGACGTTAGTCTTCACTTAGGTTGTGGATACTGCTAACGCAAAGTGATGAGACGAAAGAATAGGTGAGTGGCGGATATGGTTCTGAAGGATCTGCTTAATCGTAGAAGAAATAAGGCATGAGCTTCTTCACTGGTCTGGTTATGGAGGCTATGTGGGATGCAGAAAGCGACTAGCCAGGCTCACAAAGATAGGCTCTTTGGGGCGAGAAGTTGAGGACTTTGAGGTGCCTCAAAGGCAACTGAAATGTTGCATAAACTAAATGGTAAATTACAACATAGGCCTGAAAGCAAAAGAAACTCAAAACCTGATGGTGGCCCTACTAAATATAGGTCTCAAAGCAGAACCAACTAGAGGTGGCCCTCAAGACATAGGCCTGGTAGCAAGAACTAAATCAGAGGGCGCCCCACAACACAATACTCAAAGTATAAGTTGAACTAGATGGTATTTAATAATACAGCTTAAAAGCAGAATTAAATTAGTAAAAAATATTAACATAGGCCTCAAAAGTGAATCGAATTACTTTTGTATTCGCACATTTGTAGGCTCAAAGTCGTGAACTAACTAGATGCCGCCTCAGCCCCTGGAAAGAAGAACTTAAATCAAACAGGCCCCACAAACATAGGCCTCAAAGAAGAAACTAAACTGATGGTGGTCTCACAACATAGGCTCTGGAAAGCAGTGAATTAACTAGATGAAGTGCTCACAAATACAGCTCCAAAACCGTGAATCTAGGACTAAGTGGTGGCTCACAACACAGAAATTCCAAAGCAGGTAAACAAACTAGATAGTTCCAACAACAGTCTGTAAAAGCAATCTAGACTATGATGGTTCACAAATTAGTCAAATAGTAAAACTAAACCAGATGCAGGCTCCTACAATACAGCTCTGAAGCAGAAGAATTAGACTAGATGGTGGCTCCCAACATAGGCTCCAAAGTCGAAATCAAAATCAGATGGTTCACAACATACATTTAAAGCAGAATCAAAACAGATACATTAACATAGCTCAAAAATGCAGTAAACCCTCCGATGGGCGCCCATAACATATGCCTGAAAGGAGACTAAATTGGATGTGCTTGACAACATCACTGAAAAGCAAAGTAAAATAGATTTATGCGTCCATTAAATATGTGTTCAGCAGAAACTAGATAGATGCGGTCTGATAACATAGGTCTGGTAATCAAGAATTGAACTGATGGTTTTTCGCCCAACATAAGTTCAAAAAGAACTGATGGCCCATAACAGGCCTGAAAGAAACTAAACTAGATGATAGGCCTGACAACATAGCTCCTGAAAAGTGTGAATTTTAAACACGCACGGATGGGTCGCATTAGTAAATTGGTGTAATTTAAGTGGATTTTAAAAGACCTGCCTCAAACTTTCCAAAAGACTGATCAGATTTTCAGAAAGTGGTTTTGACTTCTGTAAGAATTGCTTTGCTTCTTTTCCTTTGTAAAAGTGAATGCCAGCAGTAAAAATTCAATTTTTTTTAAGAGATATATTTTAACCGTAAGAACTCAAGAAGAAATTTCAAATATTACTCCCACTTGAATAACCAGTAAATGTAATTTACGTCTGCAATTGCTGGACAGATTTTGAAGACACAATAGACAAAAATACAAAATACAAATGTATATGCAGAAAATTTTCAAAATGATCAAAATGATGCAGTTGTTCTTATAAGTCCACTCTGCTTTGTGGCATGGCTTTTCCATATTTTAGATTTGTCAAAGAATAGTATTGGTAATTTTTCAAGAACATCTCTACAAACCTAGCTTTCTTAAGAAAAATATTTCGCTTATTTTATTATTTTGCACTGCTCGCTGAACTTTTTACAGTTTCAACCCATGAGTCTTATCACTTAGAACCCTTGATACTGCCACTGTCTCCTGTGATATGACTCAGATCATTATTTGACTGCTAAAAGTTAACTTAAGTGTGGAACTAGAGATTGCCCATGCTCATTTTTTTTAGCTTATAGCTAAAGGGATCAAACTTCTTAACGATACTCCCACTGTCTACTTCTGATTTGCATATTATTCCCAGTTTCCTCAGTCATTTTTACACAGATTTCTCACCTGGAGCGGCTTTTTGCTTGAATTTGTTCCTAATCTTTTTCCCAGAAGAACTTTCTGGAAAGGGTCTTCACTTCCAGAATGGCTTTTTATTTTTTAAATTTCATAACTTTTTGCTTTAATAATTTTTGTTAAGCCTCAATCACGCTTTTTTTGCTTGAATCAGTTTCGACCTTTTCTCAATGCTCTAATGAGTTTTAATTTTGCTATGCTTTCTTTGTTTGAATCATTCTGTAACTTCCTTGCTCAGGTCACTCCCTTTTAAGTATGTTTTCCACCCAAAGGTGCTTCTTCGCCTTGAATCTGCCCCAACTTTACTGCTGAGAGGGCTCGCTCTGTGTGCTTTTGACCTAGCGCTTTCTTTTTCCTGAATTGCCTCCTAATCTTTTCTCAGGGTCACTTTAAAACAGTTTTAAATCAATGGCTTTTTGCTTGAACCGCCCCAACTTTTCCAGGGCCAGCCTTTGCAGTTTTAGATCAGCTTTTTGCTTTTTTTATGCTTGATATACTGAATTTTGTCAGTCAGCCTTGTGGGTTTCAATTTTAGCTACTTTTTTTGTTTCAGAGACAATTTTCCACTTGTGATCCCAGCTCGACAAGCAGAGGCGAGGGTGTTCTTCCCGCCTGATGAGCCAGCAAGATCAGAATATGCCTCCCAAGAGAAAAGCCTTCTTGACCAGGTCCTGTGTCCTAATAGTTCACTTCCCTTTGGGGAGCTGACAGGCGTGGCACTTTCTAACTTCACCAAATCTCCTTCCCAAACTCCCAGATGAACCCTGTCTGCTTCTTCATTCTTCTTAAGAGTGAACAACAAGTGGCACGCCAACCTTTTCTCATTAGGGTCTCAATCTAATTCATCTGGGCCTGAAACCCAATTCAGCTTCTTTCCCAACTGAAGTATATCCATCTGCAGATTCTCAATCTAAGGTGATCTCTTTCAATCTCCATTTGGAGTACGCCTCCATCCCGCTATACAACAACAGACGGCGTGCTGCCCCAGTGATAAAGCTACGAGTCCCAATATGCATGTAAATGCGCTTTGCTGTATATTTCCACGCTACTTTAAAATAGAGTACCAATTTTGGATGATCTTCTTTATGATATTTTCATCACGCCTTAACGCCCGGCTCATCTTTATCGAGTAGACGTAGCTGTGATGTTGGATCCGGAACGCCATCGATAGTTTTTCAGCATCATTTTGTTCCGGTTGGAGCTGATGAGCTTGTGATGAGCCTACAGGCGTCCATTGGTATCGGCAAATTTCCTTCTTTTCTGAACTGATTTAAATAATACGGAGAAAGTCACAATATAAGAGGCAAAGCCAGACCGACATTTGAGGAAACATCTGGTCAGCCACCGTGATGAAACTTTGGTTCCATTGATGCCTTCACCACTCTTCCGATCCGATGACATCCATTCCCACATAAGGCAAACGGCACTACAGTGATACAAGACATTTAACGACAGCGACGGCACGCGGACATTGTCCGCATATACCTGCACCAGGCAGGGTTCGACATGTTTTTGTACAGCCGCTTCCCCCAGGGTCGCAAATTTTGCACACATCCCATTTAAGTGATTTTCCTCACATGGCGAATCATCATATGGAGTTATAATCAAGGACCCTTCAAAGTAAACTTCTTTCAAATCTTGTTTGCTTCTCGTTGCTATTTACACATCTGAGTGTGAATCATGTCATGATCTTTACAGAGATCATGAGGAAGAAACCGCGCTCGTAGGGTCTCTGCTGCTTTAGGACGCTGGCTTTGTGGTGTAATTTCTCTATTTTCTTAAGAATTGCTTATGTCATGGTATCTGCTTCGTCAAGTCTTCCTCTAATGCTGATAAAATTTTAACTGAAAGTGATGCTGGATATGGAGAGAGGCATATCTTCTTTCTTCTACTCGATTTCAAACATAGACTATATGGTATTAGAGCATCAAATAACCTATTGTCTTCTTTATGCATGCGTAGGTTGCAACCTCTCAAACCTGCTCCATCAATTCTCTGAGATGAGCTGATAGGTACCACTTTGTATCTCTCGTCTCCCACTCCCTTTGACCTCGGTGGATGACCAAGGTCGAATCACCAAAGACCTCTAGCGTCACCTTACTTCTGATTTATGCTTGAACTTAGGGTAAAAATACAAGTCATACCGCCACATTGTTTTTGTGCAATCAAAAGCTAGTTTGTTGTGGTAGTATACATAGATTTAAGAAGATTGATGTCTCTACTTTTATCTCGTATTAAGACTTATATGTTCACCTTCATGGTCTTTATTTGAAAGATTTTATGAGTTTTAGTCTTCATATGGCTTTAATTGAATTTCTTTGCTTTCATCTGATTAAAATGATAATTATTATTATAAAGACGGAGCATGGCATGTAGACATTCAAAATTAGAATCCCATCTTGAAGGGAAAGCTTTAAAGAAGTGTGTCCATAGTTACAAAGCAGATCACTTAAATGGGCGTTGATCGAAATTATCTCAAAAGATGATAAAGCGTTTGACGCGAAATTTAACACAGGTGTGGAAATATCGGCCAAGGTCTTGAGATACAGAAGTCATATTGAGATGAAATTAAATCCAAGCTGGAGCAAGATCCAAGCACAACTTTGTTCAGACGTAGAAGTCTGACTGGACACGAATATCCGAAATTGTGCCGGCAAAGCAAGCTGCACTAGCAAATGCACAGACAAAATTCAAAGTGTTTTTGCATTTTCAAATAGAACAATGTGAAAGAAAGAAAGGTGGAAAAGTAATATCCTAGTTGGTGATTTCTTAAAGATGATGTCTCAAAATCCCTATAAATAGAAGGGCTTACGTAAAGAGGAGAAATACACCCCTTGGATATTAACTCCTAACAATTATTTGATCTTCTTTCTTTCTGTTAGCTTCATTTCCTCCATGGAAGGCTTAGTTTTTCTTATTGTTAGTTGGCCCTCCTTCATAAAGGCTTATTTTTTCTTTGTTGTTAGTTTTTCTCTCATGGAAGGCTAGGTTAGAAGCTTCCATTCAAGGATTCAAGCTATTTTTCTTATTTTAACCTCTGAGGTCTTGATCTTATTTGCTATGCAGCTATTAAGTGGTTTCTACTCGCTTCACTATATGTTCTTTTCAATTTTATTCTTAATCAAAGTTTGATCTGCTGACTTATTTTGATTAATATATGTCTCTGATTTATAATTATTTTTGATTAAATCATTTCTCCAAAAGTTTGAAGAGTAGAAAATAAGTAATGAATTGAAGGTTTTCATTTTGGTTTACTTATCAACCATCTCTATTTATGAATTATTTAGATGAAAGATTAAGTGGTTACTAAATCTTGTTGACTCATAATCAATTGAACCCTGAGGAGTTTTCTGAGAGAATTCAAGGACTGTTTTAGGGGTTCCGGATGATCCTGGCTGATAAACACAATGCAATGAGCTTTTAGTGATCAATATTTGTTGGCATAATAGCAGCCTGACCTCTTTGTTGATAATTGTTAAGTGAATTAATTTCATTCTGACAAAGTTTTAACTCAATATTGTGAATTCTTTCCAAAATCCCTGGTTTTAATTTCTTTCTCCTTAATTTTTAAGAATATGAAATGGTCTGGGAGATGACCTAGGTTGCAATTTTGAATATACCCAATAAATGGGAATCTTAGAATTATTTTGGTGCCACAGCACTTAGCGAGTCAGGTATATACCGGCTTTCTGCAGTCCAAGATAACTCCATAACATGGCTCATCATATTGACGCACTGGTTAGTCAAAGATATCCATTTTTCTCCTTCTTCCTCTTTCTTCACTGATTGTCATTAGAATCATCAGGAATTCCTACGTGATAGTCTGGTAGTCCCAAGGGTTGTCAGTCATATTTCTACAGTGTCGCTTTATTATTTCTGTCATGCACAGATATCATATTCTCAGCACCATTTTTCCACTTCAGAATCTACTCCTAATAATGTTGGTTTCTCAGATGTGTGTACTTGATCTAATTCATCTCAGATATTACTACTGTGGTGTGACTCCAACATGTACGCTTTTAGGGCAAGTTTTCTTCACAAAGCGCACAGGTTCGTTTTAAAGGAGATCTGGCCTCAACTGTGGAACTTACCGTGGTATATTGGTTCGCTTCCTCCTGTGATCTATCAGAAAGACTGAAAGCACACAACCCATCACCTATCCACAATACCGTAATACAAATATCAACCACCTCCCGTAGACCCGCAGCTAGGACCCATGACAGTAAGTGTGGATTTGATCTTTTCAAAAGCTTTTCAGAAATCCTGTATCCCAACTCAAGGGTTGATTCTCCAAAGGTGTAATATCTTAGCATGTTGACTGGCTCTAAGGTGGTTGTCAACCTGAAGATAAAATCGAGATACCTGAGTCTTCCCATAGCTCTCGATTTCTTTTTCAGCCTCTTGAGCTGAAGTGTCATGGATACCAGCTTGTCAGTCAACCTTGATAATTTCTTTTGATGTATATGTGAAGCCCAAAGAAATTTTCCCTACTGGACCCAAGGTACATTTGGATGGTCAAATAATAGAACTGAACTTCCAAATTTTCAAAACAACTTCTCCTGAGGTCTGGTAGATGGTTGTCTTCTCGTCCGATTGAAGGATTACACGCTCCACTTAGACTTCTATCTTTATGAATCATATCAGGAAATTCAGTTGTTGATTAAGGGCCTTTGATAAAAGGCCTAAGATTTTCTCCGAACCGGCGATAAGGACCTTATAGAAAAGGTTCCCAGCTTCAAAATGGAAGATGTTTTATCTATCTTCTTCGCCATCTTATCCGATGCTGATAGCCTCAGAACCTAATTCACAATGATAGAATAAGATAAATTTATTATTCATCAAAGACATCAATGGGGAGTGGAAAAATCATCTTCTGGTCGTTTATTTAGGTCCCAGTAGTTCACGAATATCCCACTTTCTAAAGAATTCTTCTTGGGGACCATATATCATATTACAAACCCACTTGGGTAATTTGCAACTAATTTAAAGAAGCTTCTTAATGGCCAAAACTGTTTTCTTCTACCTTCCTGGATGTGACATCTCCCGCTCATCCTCCTGTCCTTTGTTTGACCGCACACATCCCAAGCTTTATAGCTTTAAAGCTTCACTATAGAGGTATTCAAGTCTGCACATTTTGATAAGACCAAAGGGAAAGATATCACTATAGTCTTAAAGAGAGAGATCAACCGTCAATGGCTGGTTCCCAGATGAGGTGCTGCCAAAGCTATCTTGACTTTCTTGTTTTCCTTGGTCCCTGCAACTTATCAAATCCATGAAGTTCCTCATGAGAATTCAATTATTTAGATTTGCTTCCATCATCTCAACATTTCATTAGAATGATTCAAACTCTGGCCTCATCTACTGCCGGTTGGATACCAATTGAAATCGCTGACAAGGAATACTAAGACCAAAGCCATCACATGCGTGGTTTTTCAACAGATCTCAGCTGGAGTGCATGAAAGACAAGATACATATGAGCGAAAATAAAATCAAATTAGACAAAGGGAAGATTTAAAAGATGAACGTATTTGGCTATCAAATATATACAAAATGTCTTAAAGCTTATCAATTTTGATATGACACTTAAGAAAATTTCATTTGAACCGAACTAAAATTCGAGTAGGTCACAAATTTCCCCACCAGTTGCTCCTTGTCCCATGGCAGCACACACTGTGTCTCACTGTTGATTGCTTTTCTCCTGATAGTCACAATTAGATCTGAGCTCTGCCACTTGCTTTGACAGACAGGCACAGAGGGGGCCTTTTCAATGGTTTCAGCATTCTGCTCTTTCCCTGCAAGCCATATCCCAGCCATATCGTTTCCAGTTTGTTCAATGATTTAGGCTTGCATTGCCGTCCTTGTTTCATTCCCGCCATCACTCTGAAGCTTGAACCTATTCCTTCTGTGAACATCACTCCAGCCATCAATATGGAGGGCCTTTGAGTCGCGGCCAACCACCTCTCTCCCTCCTGACATAGAGACGCTGGCAACTCCAAGTGCTTTGAAAGGTCAGCTTTCCATGCCTCACATATGGAGTACAGTAGTTTCACCCACTGTAGTTCCCTCCGCCGACACGATAATCGCCACGTCCGTAATGAATTTCAACTTTTTGGTGCAGGAGTGTACTCTCGCCTTGGCAGAGGAACCAGTGGCCTCCCAAGAATAAGCCAAGCTAAAGGTCCAAGTGATTTGAAAGTGGTATTTAAAGTCACTGGTCCAATTTGACTAGCAGTCCACCTCGCTCTATGACTCCTCTTTCTAGATCCTGCCAGCGTCTCTACCACCTATGAGCCTGGGCCTTATGAGGCATCCCTGCTGGAAGCTTTGATAATGGCAGAAGTGAGTGCTTTATATTTAGAGGAGAAACTATTGCTCCATTTAGAACCCTGCTGGGATGTGGTCCAGGCACTAATCTGAGCATGTGTAATGCCTTATTATGTTCATTCACTCATCCGACCTCCTTATCAAGAAAAAGTGAGGCAAGTTATGGGAAGATGCTGCTTGTGAAAACTTCAAATTTATCCACCGGATATTAGGGACTACGTGGCCTCGTTAAGTACTTTAGGACTTTCCGGCAGGGCTCGTAATTCACTATATGTAATGCAATATGATTTTATGTGTATGGGGCGAGCCGTCGATCACCGCTGCACTCACTTTGGCTTCCTAATTATTTTCAGAATTGCAGACAAGTGACTTTCCCTGACGAGTGAGGTTCTATTTACCTCTTTTTCTGCATCTCTGGTTTTCTACTAGTTTCCAGCTGCGACCCAAGTTAATATCGTCTTCATACAAGGCAGCCTTCGTTTCTCCTTTTCCTGACAGGGAATAGATCGATTACGCTGCCTGTCGGCACTCCTCCTGTCGCGAACTCCTGTAATGCTGACCAGATTACTGGAATCTGCATAAAAATGAAAATGTTTTGATTTGATTGTGGAGTCGCCACCGGTCTTTGTTTAAGGGAAAAAGATTTGGAAACTCCCGACTAATGATGAGAATTCAAACTCAGAGTCATGATGCAGTAGTGGAAAGGTGTTAGGGCACCCCACTACCGCTTCCAAATGCAGACTTTAAACTCAGTGTGTGTGATTATTTGAAAATAGTTTGGTCCCAATTAGTTTGAAAATAAATAGGTCAGCTGGTGCTAGTCTGATTGTAGATTGATCCGCTTCCGCCGAGGCTCTGGTAATGGAAATCTGGCACATTGAAGTTCTCGTAGTTTTATATTCTGATCTTTTTGCAAAAGCAAAGGGGTATCTTTTGAGGATAGGATTGATTTTTGAATAGTCTAAAATTGCGTACTTGCATTACCCAAACCGTCGTGAGAGGCCGTGAGTGAGTTTGCAATGAATATAACGCGGAAATTAAAGCAGAGAAGGTCACTGCTCACTGTATTAGAATTCGTTGTACGAATCTTTAGAGATTTAAAATAGATGTCTGAAATACGAATTTTCTAACCGAGCTAGTAAATAGAGATTTTCTAAAATTTATGCTTGCGTAATCCACCCCTGTCAGAAGTCAGCGAATGGATTAGCACGATTATATCATTAATTGTACAGAGAGGCTGTCTGGTTTTTATTAAAATCCGTTTCGTAATGTAAATTTTAGAGAATTGAAACAAATATTTTAAATGATGTTTTGATAGAGTTAATAAAGAATGGTTTCCTAAAAATTGCATGCCTCGTTTAATCAACCCCGCCGTAAGCCGCGAGGATTAGCACGAATTATACATGCAATGTTGCAGAGGGTCATTGCCATATTAAAAATCCGTTTGCACAAATTCTTAGAGAATTAAAACAAAATATTTTTGGAACGAGATATTTTGATAGAAAGCAATGAACAACGGTTTCCAAAATTGCATGCTTGTATAATCAACCCCAATAAGTCATGAGTGGATTAGCACGAATTATAATACTAACAAAGAGAGGGCTGCTCGTTCATATTAAAATCCGTTTGCACAAATTTTAGAGAATTAAAACAAACATTTGGAATGAGATATTTTGATAGAGTTAACGGTAACAGCGGTTTCCTAAAATTGCATGCTCACAGAATCAACCCCGTCGTAAGTCATGAGGATTAGCACGAATTATAATAATGGAACAAACAGAGAGGGCTGCCTGTTCATATTAGAACTCCGTTTGCACAAATTTTAGAGAATTAAAACAAAACATGTTTGGAATGAGATATTTTGATAGGAGTTAATGAACAGCCATGTTTCTAAAATTGCATGCTTTGCGTAAATCAACCCCGTCGTAAGCCGCGGAGTGGATTAGCACGACTTCATAAGACGAATGTAAAGAGGGGCTGCCTCGCTCATATTAGAATCCGTTGCATGGCTCAAATAGATAGATATCTTGACGAAGTTTACTAGAGACACATTTGTATTGAAGGAAAATTTGAAAAGTGGGCTTGACCAAATACTGAAAAGAAAAAGAATCATATATGTATACTTTTCTCTCCTAATGCTAAATGAACAAACTTTGACATACCGATTTGAATTTGACATTACCATAATGACCATTATTCTTGGAACTGATCCTCTTTAATCCTTCACTCATAGCTTTGAATCATGGCTTAGATTGGTAATATTCTCCTACTACATATACCTGGTTCTACCGATCTTGGAAATTCAAAGCTAATAGATCCAGCAAGTGTCACATTCTGTTATTACTTGTGCCATCGATCTAAGTTTCAGGAAACCCAGCCCCCTTTTAGCTTCATTCCCAACAGTTTGTATCTGGAAAGCTTATAGTTGTTCTTAGATTTACTCAATCATTTGCTATTTACACCAGGTTTCCAAGTGTGTTTCTGCCATCGGGTCGTCATAAGCAATTTAATGGTCTTACAACTGCAATGAGATTAGATCTCAATTTACTTAGGTTACATATTATGCATGTTTGCTTTCAGACCAGGCCACATGGACTACCCTTGCCTCTTTTATTCAAACATAGGTGTTACCTACATGCATACAAAGCTTGGCCGGATATTTTCAAAGTTAAGGAACGAGACCATATTAAGCACATGACTAGTTAAACTAGTTGATTTGGTTTAAAATCCTATGGACTATGTTTAAGGTGGGAATCTAGCCATATTTTCTTGTGAACTGTTCCATAGTTAAAGTATGTTGAGACCCTTTCCATATAGGCATGTATTGGGCTCGGTATCAAGCAATTAAGGCTTCTTCCGATGAGGTAGTCCAAAAATAGTTGGGAATTCAACCAAAATTGAACGCGGCATATCAAAGCTTTCTAATTTGCTACAAAAATTTTGTCACTCAAATAACATACAGAGCATTGTTTGTTTCTTATAGAGGATCTTACTAAATCAATCAAAATGAAGCTTTAATTTAATTCGGGGAAAAGTGAAGAGGATCTAATCATGACAAGCCTATAAGAGGCTAATGCTGAACCGTAACATTTGTCTTTGAAGGTAATGATGGATTTTCCTGTTTCTAATCGAGCAATCAAGAGTGAACCGCATTAGGAGGTTCATAATAGCCTTATACCTCCACATATTGATTAAATAACAGCTTCACAGCAGGCAGAACAATGGTTAACTCTACCATGTCCTTTGATAATCTTGAGCTGTTTACTACGCTTTGCTTATTCGCTTATGGCTTTAAGGTGCTGCCGACGTACTTGGCACTAAGTTATATCGAGTGAATTTTAGGTGCGAGGCCTCGGCATTTGACTCATGTTTCATCCTTTTCGTAACCATATCCTATATCTGTATTCGTGACAATGGCCTTTACTAGGATGTCACCGCCTTCCCGCTTGTTTAGATAGGCACCTCATTGGACATATTTTTGTTGATTCAAGGCCATGTTTAGTGACTAGATGTGCACATAAGCTTTCCACCCCTAGAGAAAGCCTATAACTCATGCTCTAAGGCTCGGAATAGCACAGCTTCTCCAGCATTTACACTTAGCCTAAGAGGTGCCCATGTTTAACCTCAAAGCCCCTGCTTAACCTTTGCACCTTTGATTGAAAGCTTGGACCCCAATAAATCCCGATCCGCACCACACTTCGAGGCAATATATCGATAACGGCTATTGTGCTACCCGCCTTGAGATCTCTACCCAATTTCGAACACATTTATACACCTAGTTCCCGATCCACCGCCGCAACTTCACACGCAAGATTTGCCCCCTTTGCCTTTAAACCAAAACATTCAATTTTTCTTTCCGGAAATTCCCGATTCGTTTATCGTTTTTTTTTTTTTTCTGGCTTATGATAATTAGAGTGCAAGACCCGAGCTACCTTGATCATCAGGACGAGGCCGGTATCAAATTGTGCCTCAAACCGGTGTTACATGACGACTCATCTGGAGCACTCTCGTTGTCAATCTGCTGACCTTTCCTTCATCTCGCACTGCCATCCAAGGGGGGTTCATCATAATTTCTCTATTACAACCCTGACAGAGAGGGTACCTGCCCCCGCTAAGGATGTACAATTTTAAGATGAACCTGGAAAACTAACACGGTTACCGATACCAATTTTATCGGGCCTGCACAAGGTTGTCATTGGTGATAAGAGCCCTCGTACGATTAAGACTCTCCAACACCCGCCCAAACGACGTTTCATTTTCTCGCTTCAAAGATGACGATCTCGTTCATAGCAACCGATATCGCTTGCATAATCGTGCAAAGCCGTTTAGTTAAAGAGTAATAGCCAAGAAGAGCAATTAATAAACAGACCCCTGCTTTCTGGCCTTATTCCTCATGAAGCATCGAATTTAGCCACACACTGTGTCTGAATCTCCCTTCCATAACTCCGTAGATTCATATATACACCATGCAGAACGCCTCGCTTGCTCCGATGTATGTCCACAAGAGATTCTGATGTATAACACCAGGATTTTCGTGAGACTACCAACACCCATGCCACCAGGCTAACCATGTCAAGATCTCAAAGACTTCAAGCCAAGAAAACGCTTCAGGGCTAAACTTTGTTTACCGCATGACCAGAATCGATTTGGCTATCAAACTCAGGGCAATATTGATATGGAGCAAACATAGCCCTTACCTCCTTTTGCAGCCACTTCGGGTGCATGCACAAATCACGAGGCAAGTAATTCAAAACTATATAGACTTGTTCTCAATTCCCAAAACTTATTTGAGTAAGAGAGGCTTTAACTCACTCATATACGCATGTAAAAGGATTTAACCTAATGATATAGGAATGGTTTATGTCAAAGGCCTGGTCATTATAAGTTTGCTAATAATTCCTGCAGACAAATTGGTTCATTCATCTTCAAACTAATGATCAATCTACTCACAATCCTCGACATCTCGCACATCGCCTAATTGTATTTTCTTTCCGGACTAGGTTCACCAACTCCAGCTTGCCTAAACCACTATCTTCTAATACAAGTAAAAGAACATCCGATTATATACACCGATACTTTTCACAACAATCGACTTATCAATATATGTTATAACCACGTATTTCAATCGGAATGCAAAACATGTGTGCACCTAATTAGGCCGAATTGAAGTATCAAAACAAAAACATATGCCTATAAATTGGAATCCATGTCGATTGAGAAAATGCACCAGATTAATTTCTGTATTCGGATGATAAAGTGTACATACAATTGAATTTATCAGCTCAGATCATTGCACGATAGTACTCCTAGGAACTCTAGTCAAATCAAAGCGAAGAAAGGAATCACCATGAATTCAAGTATGAACAAATGGATTCAATCAAGTACACTGACCAATAGGATGCATTCAATGTACAAGGTTTCTTCCTCAAGTAGCCAAATCGATCAGAACTGATCCTCACAGAAGGGGTGAAGGTAATTGCAAAGAGAGAGCTACCGAGATGATGCGAGAGCCGCAGAAATTGCAAAGAAAGATCCTCCCCTCCACCAGGAAGTTCTTGCGAGATCCTTTTTCTTCAATCAAGAATCCAGAGAATTCCAAAAAGACTCTCTCCCCCGTAAAAAAAAACCCCGCTTTATCTTTTTTTTAATTCTTTTCTATCTTCCCTTAACCATGGTATACTTAACCTTATTTATTGGTTATTTTCTAACTCTAGATTAACTAATTAATAACTAATTTTTTACCATACTTAATCAAGCCTAGTATCCTTTAAATGAATTTTATTTTTTCACCTCTATTTTCCTTATTTTCTTTTTTATTATTATTATTATTGTCTTTTATTTTTATTTTTCTTTTTCTTCTTTTTTTCATTTGTATTATTTTTCATTACTATTTATTTATTTATTTATTATTATTTATCCCTAATAATTTAAATTAATTTATCTTAACTCGACAAAATTGATGCTCACAAATACCCTCTTTACTCATCTCCTAGCTCGATAATATAGAGGATGTCTTCCGCATTATTGTGATTAGGAGTGAGTAAAGACATGAGCAACCTTTGTCCGAGTGAGAGCCACATGTTACTTGTCTTGTCACCAACGTGTGGCAAGATACGCCCATCTGCTTGAGCGAAGGATTGATCCTCTCATGATGATTTTGGCTCATGCATTACCGGGTCTATACTAATTTATCGAGTATGCCTGAGCCAAAATGTGGGGGTTCAAAATACAACAATTGGACAAGCCAGGCAAGAATTCGAACATGATGGGCCTGACCAAGCCAAGAGGTAAGAACTTCTAATGTGCGAGAAATTAAGATGCAATGCCTGAATAGGCTAGGCAAAAAACTAGACATGATGGGCCCTAATAACCCAAGATGCAGAGAATTAAAATGCAATGCCTGAATAGGCTGAGCAAGAAATTAAACATGATGGGCCTGACTAAACCCGGATGCAGCAAATTAAAATGCAATTCCCTAAACAGCTGAGCAAGAATTTAAACATGATGGGCCTGAATAAGCCAAGATGCAGAGAATTAAAATGCGATGCCTAAATAGGCTGAGCAAGAAATTAAACATGATAGGCCTGAATAAGCCAAGATGCAGAGAATTAAAATGCAATGCCTGAATAGGCTGAGCAAGAAATTAAACATGATGGGCCTGAATAAGCCAAGATGCAGAGAATTAAAATGCGATGCCTGAATAGGCTGAGCAAGAAATTAAACATGATAGGCCTGAATAAGCCAAGATGCAGAGAATTAAAATGCAATGCCTGAATAGGCTGAGCAAGAAATTAAACATGATGGGCCCGATAAGCCACGATGCAGAATTAAAATGCAATGCCCAATAGGCCGAGCAAGAAATTAAACATGATGGGCCTGAATAAGCCAAGATGCAGAAAATTAAAATGCAGTGCCTAAATAGGCTGGTCAAGAAATTAAACATGATAGGCCTGAATAAGCCAAGATGCAGAGAATTAAAATGCAATGCCTGAATAGGCTGAGCAAGAAATTAAACATGATGGGCCTGAATAAGCCACGATGCAGAATTAAAATGCAATGCCTGAACAAAGTGAGCAAGAAATTAAACATGATGGGCCCGAATAAGCCAAGATGCAAGATAAATTAAAAATGCAATGCCTGAATAGGCTGAGCAAGAAATTAAACATGATGGGCCCAATAAGCCAAGATGCAAAATTAAAATGCAATGCCTGAATAGGTGCGAGCAAGAAATTAAACATGATGGCCTAAATAAGCCAAGATGCAGAGAATTAAATGCAATGCCCAATAGGTGAAAGAAATTAAACATGATGGCCTAATAAGCCAAGATGCAGAAAATTAAAATGCAATGCCTGAATAGGCTGAGCAAGAAATTAAACATGATGGGCCTGAATAAGCCAAGATGCAGTGAATTAAAATGCAATGCCTGAATAGGCTGAGCAAGAAATTAAACATGATGGGCCTCTTCAGCTCCTTATAGCACGGCCCTCTAAGTCTGAAGCAAGCTAGAATCAGAGACTTAGTCTTCTCTTGTTCCATGTCTAGGAATTCAGCCAACCTACAACTGTGCTGAATAAGATGCATCACCTTGATTATTGGAGAGTTATTAGTCATGAAGAAATTCCCAAACCAAACATGATTTTAATGTAGTCTCGAAATAAAGTAATTGTCATCTCATAATGCCATTTAAATTTTATACACATATCCGATCAATGATGATACAATTAAACATTGGGTAAAGCGAAGTAAGGAGAAAATTTGGTCTTGACATATTGAGATGTATCGAAGATTAGATTTGAGAGATGCGAGGTCTCGACTGAAGCCCACACTAGTATTGTACTTCCGCAACATCTTCTATCTCAACGATCCCGCTTCTTAAGAAACCGGAATTTGCCCCAGTGTTGGTCCGAACTTGTGCGTACTGTCCCCGAATCTTTTCCTTTCGCCCTGTCTTGGTCAAGAAGGTCCAACCATTTCGACTAAAATCTCACGCTCTTTTTCCGTGATTTGCCCCTGTCGATAGGGTCCGTCAGCTTAGTCTTGCTTTCCTTGCTATTTTTCTTTTGTTTTCGTCTGACCGCTTCTTGGGTTTTTGGTTGGTCCTAGCCTTATGACAGCCGCCTTGCGGTTCTCAAATTTAACGGGTTTTTTTTCCTGATTTGTCCTTAACTTTTGCCTAGGTCACTCCTTTGAAGTTTTCAACCTAGCTGCTTTTTCTGATTCTGCCCTAACTTTGCCTAGGTCGCCTCTATGGCTTTCAACCTAGCGGGCTTTTTGATTTGCCCTAACTTTTGCCTAGGTCACCCTTTGGCGTTTCAACCTAGCGCTTTTTCTCGATTTTCCCTAACTTTTGCCTAGGTCGTACTCTTGCGGTTTTCAACCTAGCTGGCTTTTTGATTTGCCCTAATCTCGCCAGGTCGCCTTATGTTTTTTCAACTCAATGCCTGGACGGCCCTAACTTTTGCCTAGGTCGCCCTTGCGGGTTTCAACCTAGCTGGCTTTTTCCGATTTGCCCTAACTTTGCCTAGGTCGCCCTAAGTGCTTTCAACCTAGCGGCTTTTTGATTTTGCCCTAACTCTTTGCCAAGGTCGTTTTCATGGTTTTCAACCTAGTTGTGCCTTTTGATTTGCCCTAACTTTTGCTTCTCTAGGCATAATACCTTTTTACAAAGATCCGACTAGTTGGGTTAGGTAGATCTTTTCCATCCATATCCGTTAGAATTAAAGCCCTCCCCGAGAAAACTCTAACTACGTACCGGCCCCGGTAATTCGGAGCCCATTTTCCTTTGTGATGCCTTGCACGGGCAAAGACTTTCTGAGTACCTGATCGCTTCTTCAAATTGGCGAGGATGAACCTTCTCTTTTTCAAAGGCTCTTCTTCATCCTCTTTTGGTAAAGCCGCCCATGGCACATTGTCATTGCACTTTTTCATGGATGAGGTTTAATTGGTCCACCCGGTTTTAACCCATTCCGCTTCTTCTAATTTCGCCTCCATTAAAATCCTTAGTGAAGGATTTCTACTTCAACGGGAAGGACACCTCCATTCCGTATACGAGTGAGAATGGGGTTGCCCCAGAGACGTGGACCGAAGTACGGTAGGGCATGAAGAGCGGTAGAGCATTTCATGCCGCTCTTTGGTATGTTAGCACCATCTTCCGAACGATCTTCTTGATATTTTTATTGTCGTTTTACCGCCTGCTCATCTTTGGTCGATACGGAAGAATCTGATGTCAGATTTTGAATTGGTCACATAACTCTTTCATCTTGTTATTCAAGTTGGTGCCGTTGTCTGTGATGAGTTTATTTGCAACCCAGTGCAAATTAACTCCTTTTCACAAATTTTACTACCACACTCCGGTTACGCTCGATAAAGGAAGCCGCCTCACCCACTTGGTGAAATATGGCCAACAAGATGAATCGGTGTCCGTTGGAAGCCTTGGCTCAATTGGTCCGATGACGTCCATACCCCACATTGCGAACCGCCATGGTGAAGATAACACATTCAAAGGAGGCGGGTGGTACATACGACATTGTCCGCTGCATATCCGGCATTTCAGGACAAGTCTTGGCATATTTGTAGCAGCCATTTTCCATGGTTAACCACAATACCGCTTTCGAGGATCTTTCTTTAAGCCATGGTGTGTCCATTGGCATGGGTACCAAAGGATCCTCAGTGACCTCTTTCAAGATTTTATTGGCCTCGCTCGTATCCACACACCTAAGTAAAACCATATCGTGATTCTTTTTGTAGAGGACTTCGCCATTAAGGAAAAGCTTGTGGCCAACCGGCTAGGGTTCTCTTGTCATTCTCCGAGGCGTCAGATATTCCCTATTTTTCAAGAAACGCCTTATGTCATGGGACCACGGTCTCACTGTCTCGACTCTTCTTCGACTAACTGGTAAAGCTCTCCTCCCGTGTTGAATTTGATAAGAGGTACGTCCTCGTCGCTGCTAATCTTAAACATGGAGGATAGTAGCCAGGCACCGCTAGCCGATTGTCCTCCCTGGGTATGTGAGAAATGTGATCTCTTCGAAGTGCTCCAACAATTCCCTAATATAGCTTGGATACGAATTAGCTTCGCATCCCCGGTTTCCCATTCTCCTTGATCTCGATGAATAACCAGGGCGAATCGCAAACCCGTAAATGTTTGACATCGCCAATTGTCGTTTGTATTCCCATTATGCAGGCCTCGTATTCAGCCACATTATTGGTGCAATCAAAGGTTAATCTACCGTAATGGTACATACCGTCTTCCGGGAAATTAATATGACTCCAATACCATGACCCATTATATTTGAAGCACCATCGAACATCATCGTCCATTTTTCCTTTGCTCTGTTTCTCCGCACTCATACACCGCCAGACCTCATCGGGGAACTCATGTCGATAGGCCGGTAGTCATTCAAAGGTTGTTGAGCCAGGTAATCGGGCGAGGGCGCTACCTTTGACGGCTTTCGTTAAGTCACTGTATATGATGTCATATTCGATAGCGTAACCCCGCCACCGAGCGATCCTTCCGTACAAGGCGGGCTTCGAAAATATATTTGATTGGGTCCATCCTGATATCAACCAGGTGGTGTGGCTCAGCATATATTGTCTCAAACGATGCGGCCTGCAGTTAGCGCAGCAGTTCGTTCCAACAGTGGAGTATTTTGCTTCAGACGTAACTTTGCTCGTGCAAAATAGATCGCGTGCTCTTTCCTTCCGATGTCTCGTTGGCCGAGCACGCACCCCATGGATTTATCACACACCAGGTGTACATGAGTGAGGTCTTCCGGACACCGGGGTACGAGGGTCGGTGTCTCAGATAGAGCTTGATTCTTTCTCAACGCTCTCGACAATCTTCATCCTGGCCATGGGTTGATTTTTGGCGCGCAAGAGCTTGAAAATTGGCCACAGTAGCCGTTAGTCGATATGAACTGATAAATATAGTTCGCCTCCCCAGAATCTCAAACCTCCTTCTCGCCTCGCGGGGCATCTCCAATATAGCTCGAACTCCTGTCGGGGTCGATTTCCCGTTCACTAACGATGAACCCTAGTAATTTTCCACTTCACCCGAATGTACACTTGGCTGGATTCACTTCACTTGACTTCCTGAGTCTTTCGAATAATTTTTGCAAATCATTCAAGTGATCATCTTCTGCCTCTGACTCTATCATATCGTCCACGTATATTTCAATTTCCTTTGTGGATCATATCGTAAAAGGCCACCATGGCCCTCTCGATGTGTGGCCCGGCATTTTTTAAACCAAAAGGCATGACCTTGTAAAAGAAAGTTCCCACGCGTAATGAAGGTGCAGTTTCCATATCTTCTTCGCACATCTTAATTTGGTTATAACCGAAAGCCATCCATGAACGAAAAGCATGAGAACCGAGCCGTATTATCAACCAAATACGTTCTGCATGAGGTAACTAAAGTCGTCTGGCTTTGCCCGGGGTTCAAGTCTCTATAATCTACGCACATTCGGACTTTTCCATCTTTCTTAGGGACAGGTACTATGTTTGCCACCCACCTCGGGTATTTTGCAAATGTACCTAAAAAGCCAAGCATCGAATTGTTTTCACTTCTTCTCCCTAATTTTCAAGGACATTTCTCAAGCTTCATTCTTCTTAACTTTTGTTTAACCGGTGGCATCCAGGTTTTAAGGGCGCCAGGTGTCGACGATGGACGTATCCAACCCGAGCATATCCCCGGTAAGACCAGGCAAAATATCGCTGCATCGATGTAGCAATGCCATTAGCCGAGAGCGGTTATTCCCCCCGACGAACGAGCCTATTTTTACCTCTTTCTTATTTTCTTCTCATCCCCAAATTTACCGGCTCGGGACAGACTTCATGAGGTCAGTATAGACTTGGATTCTCCGTCATCAATCTCGAGCAATTCCTCCGGAGGTTCGTAGTCGGATTCGATTCCTTCCATCCGCTTGATTATTGAGACAAGCGAAATTGCTTCGATACAATACTAGCGTGACTGGTATCAAGTGGGTTATTTTTGGATCTCTGCGTTATGGGAAATGAGTGAAACGAAGGAGACGTGGGGTATCGGGGAAAAAGCAAGAGAAAATAATCGTAAGAAAGTTCAATTGTATTATATTGATCGAATGTACACACATATTGTATTTTTTCAAAAATGCATGGCAATTGCATGCACTACATTGAGACCTAATTAAAAGTCATGGGAAGTTCGATTGCTCCCAATTGTTTAATTCTGCCTGTGCGCAGGCCGTCACTAAATCATCAATGCCGGGCATCATCTTTCCCTCTATCCAGCATGGCCACAAAATCCGGGCCTATACCCCGCGCTCCAAAATCCTCTCGATAGGTGACGCAGAGGGACCCTCTTCCATCCTTTCTTTATCCTCCTTGGTAGGCTTATACCCGAGCCCATATCGGCGTTTGTTCTTATTCAACCGTAGGGCCGGATCAATCCTCTCTTCATTTTGCCCAGCTTTTACCTCCGGTTTAAACCCATTTTTCAACATTATCTGCCATCATTAATAACGCTCTGAAGGCCGAGATTGGCCTACCGCTTCCCTTCCTTAATAGTTGTGACATTAGCAATCTCCAGGGCTGAAGTGTGTTTCTAGAGCTTCTTCAAGAGGCCTTCCGATATAAGGAGGGTTGGTGGGTTTACTAACTAAAAAATCCTCCCTGCCGAGACGATAATCACCATCGTCCGTGATGAACTTCAGCTTTTGATGCAAGCTTGATGGCACAGCCTCTTTGCCGAATGTATCCAGGGTCTGCCCAATAAACAATGAGCTTATACGCTGGGCAAAGATGTCCATGACCTGAAAGGTCACGTTAAAGATAATTGGCCCGATCTGAACCGGCAAATCGATCTCCCTATGACTTCCTCCGAGACCCATCAAATGCTCTTTGACATCATCGAACTTGTCCTTAACTCGGGAAGCTTTGCGGCAAACCTAGCTGTAGTTACTTTAGGCATTACATTCAAAGGGATGACCCATTATCGATCAGCACCTTGCAGACGTGGTCCATACATTTTATGGATATATGGAGAGCTTTGTTATGTCCGGCCCCTTCTTCGTGTATTTCGTGGCCTGGCAAAAGTGAGGAAGTGCTGGCTGTTATATTGCTCGCGATGCCCTCAAACTTCTCCACCGACAGTTATGCACCACATGAGCTTCGTTGAGTATCTTTAGCAGTAACCCTCCGACGAGGCCTCGAGTTCATCGAAGTCCCGCACGAGATCCTTGCCGGCATACGATCGAGCCGTCGACCACGGTGTATTCGTTTGCCTTATCATCTTTAAAATTCACAAGCCTCCTCATCGAGACAGTCTTTTCGGCCTCTACCTCGTCTTTTTGCTGATTTCGCCCTGGACTGCCTAAGATGGCCTCACCGCATGGTCGTCTCCCTTCTTTCTTCTCTAGGAGTATAGATGCGCCACTCCTTGTCATGCCACCGATACCAGCTATATTTACAATATTTGGTATTGAGTCAATGGTACCTTTCAGCTTGTCTTCTCCGTCTTCCCTCCAAACTTCTACATCGTATTTCCAAGGTACTTCTTTGTTGCTATGGTACGGGAAGGCCCAGGATCTTTTATGGTCACGTTTTAGCCCATTTGGGGTTGGGACCGTGGTTTCCTCGGTGTATTTGATGATCAATGGTCTCGGGGCATCTCCGAAGGCCTCATTAAGCATGTTTATTTCCAAGTCGACCTCGATACAATTTATAGACGGCCCCGTATGATGATTAGGCAACCTGATTGCTCCCTACATTCAGAGTATCTTTCTCAAAATTGAGCCATTTTGCATTTATCGTGCTCTGACCTTATATTTCAACCCCGATGCTTAGAATGTCCTATGGCCCCAAAGATGGTAGTCACATTTGCTGTCGGTCATACCACTTCAAATACGAGGTTCCAATGGCTTCATGGGGCATGGTGCTATCAAGGAGTTTTGGAATAATCGAGGTAGCAAGTCGGTGTAGCTCATGGGTATTGGATCAATTGCACCGCTTTCTTCGTTATTTGCCCTTTTTGAGGTTGGTTAGTGTTTGGGTTGGTGTTTTGATTCCATGTTTTTTGTGATGGAGGTGGCATGGCTTGGATGGCTGGGCTATAAAGGGGTCGCCTCGGAAAGATGGAGGTTCAGAGGGTGGTTGCTAGTTAGGTCGGGCCGTAGCTACCATTTGAGGGTATTGGGGCGGATATTGTGGTTGATATTGTGATGGGTATTGTATCTGATAGTTGGGGTGTAGTGGTGCATTCGTCTCTGACGGCCAGCTGGACGTAAGTGACAAAGTGAGTTTCTCCGTCTTTCTTTTTCCAAGAACTATTGGCTGGTTTTTTCGTATTCACATTACCAACCGTATTGTGGACGATACGCCTCGGCGTAGGCCACTCTCAATGCGTCCCGATCGCACCATATCGTAGAAATTGGCTGGACACGCTTCCCACCATTTTATCGCAAAAAGGAGCCGGGAGGGTCTCCATAAACATGCTTATCATCTCCCGTCGAACAAAGGTGGCCGGATTCTGAGCAAGCCTAGTTCCCTCCACCTCGCGCGCGTACTCCTTGAAGGTTTCCTCCTCTTTCTTAATCATATTTTGTAATTGGGTCCTACAGGCCATCTCGATGTTGTACTTATACCGTTTGAGGAAAGCGTCGGCGAGGTCTTTCCAAGAACGGACATACGCCCTTTCCAACCGCAAGATACCAACTAGTCGCCGCTCCCGTAAGGTTGTCTTGGAAGCAATGAATCAAGAAGAGTTTATCATCATGGGCGTGAGAAGCCATTTTTCTACAATACATGGTCAAATGGCTTCTGGCAGCCTTCCCTTGTATTTTTCAAATTCCGTATTTTGAATTTGGGCGGATTACTACGCTCGTGGACCAAACAGAGATCCTGCAGACCACATCCCGTAACCACCGCCCTCGATAGCCTAACCTCTCCTCCAAATGTTGCCACCTCACCGAGACGGGCTTCCCGGCCCGAGGGATTTCGGTTTTCCATTTCCCCGCATGTCCCCGTCGGAGGATAAAGGTTGGGCCGAGTGGTGGCAGTGCCATAAGGATGGGGTGGTGGTTGTTGTGGGTGTAATGGATATGTGGTTACAGGAACGGAGTATGCGGATTCTCAAGGTAGTGGTGTTCATGTAGGTGTAATTAGGGATGGTGTTTGTGGATTTGTCTCATGGGATATGCGGTAGAGTTTATATGATGATTGGCAGAGGGTTTGTGGTGGGTGACAAGGGATAAGTGTGAGAGGGGTGGGTGGAGATTTTCATCCGGATTTATGGAAATACCTAGAAAGCTTGTTGTGTAAGCCAGACGTAACGGGGTGTGAATCTTGCGAAGACACCGTATTTGATCCACATTGATGTGCAGAGGTCGAGAAGCATTAACCACACCAAGCCGTTCACCACCAGAGGGTCCTCCAAGGCTTTTTCCAGCATCTTCATCAACTTAGCTACCCGCTTCTTTCAGTGTCAGCCACCTCGCTTCTTTCGTTCGGGGATTCTAGCTCGTTCATCATCTTTGTTCGAGAGCGCGTGCTATAAGGATGCTGAGGAAAGCGTGAGCCTGCTATTGTGTTTTCTGAAAATTTTAAATTTAAATTATAAATCAACAAGCGAAACATTAACCTTAAGTTAAAAAAGTGAAGGATTAGATGTCTCGATAGGCATCGTTTTGTTTTGGCGCTTGAGTATGAAATGGAAATTAATGAGCGTAGATTACTGCAGTAGTCGGAATTTCATTCAAAGTGCAAGTTTCAAGGTACATTCGGTTCATCTTTTTCTGCTAGAACAATGTATTTTTTCATCCTTAAGATCAATTCTCTACAAAAGTGGATAAATTCTTCGACTTCTACTGGGGTATGAGCGAGTGTAGTGAAGCCTCACCTTCTTGAGTAAGGGTGGGATTTCTTCGATGGCCATGTTTGCCTGGCTAACCCGAGAAACATCTATTCCAATGGTCGGCTGTGTCTTTATACCATCGCATCTCATCCTGGATGTCATTAATACCCTTTGTTGCATTCGATTACCTCGATAACCTTCCATCTTTTCTTCGTCCACCTCATGCCCCCATTCGGCTACTGATTTTGAATTTGCTGATCTCGCCTCTTCTACGTGGTGTTGCAACACGCTTCTTTCGTCCATTATTCGACTTTTTCTGCTTCGTGCTTGGTTTCTTTCGTTTGTTGCCCGATCCTTTTCGCGCCCGACCTTATGGACTGGTCCCGAGTTGATCAATCACATCTTTCATTTTTCGGCTTTCCCGTAGAGCTGTATCTTTCTCGTGCTCTTATTCCTAATTTTTATCGCGCTTGTAAATTCATGTGGATTTTAGTCGTATATTCTCTTCTCTTCCGACTTTGTCAGTTTCTGAGACTTTCCAGGGCGGCATCTCTTGGTTCTCGTTTTTTAATTCGGCATTTTCTTTGGGGCCTTCAACAATCTTTCTTCCAACTCATTACTCTGGTGGTCATGCTTTCTAGTTTGTCAGCTTGACAATTTCGTCTTCAATTTCCTCTTCTTGTACTGGTTGGCTTTCTGAGGGCGCTTATTCGAGGTTTAAAAGGCAATTTGATCTCGTTGACTCTTTCTTTGACCCATTGCCTCGTATTCTTCTTTGGCTGCACAACTTCTAACCCCTAATTCTTTCCCTTTCTCGGTGACTATCTCCCAAGCTTCCCGTACCTTTCGAAGAGGCTCCGTGGAAGTCTCCTTCGTAGTATACATTAAAAGGGGTCAACACCGCCGATGGGGACCCCCATGATAGGCAAGTTGACGTTGTCCCGCACATTGTTTGTAATTGATACATCCTTTTGTTCCCACGAGAGGACGTTGCCAGAATCCTTTACAATGATAGATGATCGAGGTCTTTTGTTGCCATGTCACGCCACCATCTTGCCCTCTCGTCAAGCTGGATACGTGCTCTACCCATTCTCTCCCGTTCATTTCTTTTAGCACAACACAATCGCATCTGAGATGGGACACTCGGACCTTCATCTCTCTTGAATACATGTGCCGTGATCCAAACATAGAATATAGGTAAGCGCTAAAGCTACCCTTCTTTTGTTCTTCCCATAACATAGATCCAACGGGCAAGATAAGCCGCGAGCAATGCGGGACCGGGTTTTCGTATCTATTCTTTCGGGCTAAGAACACGCCTCGATTGCGGCCAAGTCTATGAAGTTATCGACCTGGGGGAATAATACCAAGCCATATAGCGACCAGGCGATCACATCCACGTATATCTCCCAATTGTTATTTTCAGCCAAGTATCGTAGGTAGTTCTCCAGAACTCTCAGTGAAGCCTTTGAGTGAATTTTTTCCCGGAATTTCGTGAGGAGATCGCTATCTTGTAGCCCGATAGATTAACCACAACCTCGAAAAGTTAGTGGGTGTGTTCCAAGTGGATCGCAGTGGTTTCGCTCCTTCCAGCCGGCAAACCGATGATTTGTTCATATTCTTCCAGGGTCGGCTAGCTGAAATCCCCAAAAGTAAGCATCGCAATGGCGGTCGTAATATTGGACCATGGCGGTGATGGCCTCTTCTTTGCACCCTAATCCTTAGCAGGTTTAAGATATTCCCATATTTCTTTTCAAACGCTAACTTCGGATTGTCTCAGCTCGGTCAAAGGCTCCAGCACTTGACAAAATCTAGGTCATTTTGGCCCCGATCTTGCGTTTTTTCTCTCACTTTCGACCCCACATTAATTTCATTTCACTCTCTAGATGCCATCAAGAATCATTCCTCGAAAAGAAGAAAAAAACAAACACATAAAATAATTAGATGTGTGATCGAATAATCCAATGTGAAGCATATAAGCCAAGCATTAATGCCAAAAAGTCAAGCATACAACACTAATTCAGATACGGTGAAGTCATGCATGGGAGCATAATATGGAATGATGTGATGGGTATTTACTCGACTCGTATTAAAATGTGATGTGGCATGACGCGTACATCCATCGTGGTGGAGCCGCTTATGCATCGATGCATGATATGAGATGATAATGTCTTGGAATGGGGAAAATGATATGCGAATGCTATTAAAAATGCAGGAACTTGATATGAGATGACGTATATGCACCCAAGCATACATGGGTGAACTCCAGAGCTTCTAGACATCATCTCTTCTCTTCTTCCTTTTTTCTTTTTCCTTCTCTTTTTTTTCTTTCTTCTTTTTCCTTTTTTTTTACTCTCTTTTTCTCTCTTCTTCTTTTTTTTTCATCATCATTTATTGAGTTATATACTTTCTATTTATCTTTCCATTTTCTTCTCTTTTCTTTGTCAAGCTCGTTACATCCTAAGGCATGGTGTAAATTTAACATGGTATAGGTAGGCAAGCGCGGTTTACCGACACAGCCTTAAGCGTGCCCTCGTGTCCTATTGTGAGGTTACTCCGTCCTACGAGACTAGGCTATTTAATGTATGCACTTTCACAAAAGGTGGGTCGTAATCCCGGGATAAATTGGTTACTGCAGCCAAGTTCCGATTCTTAGTGCTTGTTTAACCGTAGAGAAGGCTACCGGCTAAGGGCGGCACTATGAAAAGGACGCACTCTAGCCGGAGTTTTCATGATAGCCAAACGGACGTGCATCTCAAGTGACACCACTAGACCCCTCTAGTCTTAGGTTTCGTCGTCAGACCCGGCATGGCCCCACTCATGATTATGCATTATAATGTATGGAGGGCACGTTATTCTTGGGACACCCGCAATTGGGGAAATCGCAGAATATGCAGAATAATTTAATCGTTCATCTATCCTAGGGTTATACGTAGAATAAGTAGACAGACAAACGAAACGATAAATAGAAAGCTAAATCATACAAATCAATAAATCGTGAAATAAAATAAAGAAGGATCGGATACTACACACTCAATTTGAACTAGGGTTTGACTCTTAAAAGTCCTCAAAGGAGTCGCCATCCTGTCGCAACCGTGCATCATTTAACGAGATCTACCTAACTCAAAATTTGAAAATATTTTGATTTGATTGTGGAGTCGCCACCAAATTTTTTGTTTAAGGAAAAAGATTTGGAAAAACCCCGACTCAATGGATGAGATTCGGTTTCGGGAGTCGGTTACGAGGGAAGGTGTTAGGCACTCCCACCCGCTTCCAAGGAACAAGACTTAAACCGAGTGTGTGATTATTTGAAAATAGTTTTATCCCTTAATTAGTTTGAAAATAAATAAAGTTGATGGAGGTTAGCCTGACAGACTTGGATCCTCGGCCCTACGTATTCCCCTGCAATGGGAAATTCAAGGCTTACGTAGTTCGTTTTAAGAGACTTGATCTTTTGAAAAGCAAAGGGGTGATTTTGGAGGATAGGATTGATTTTTGAATAGTCTAAAATTGCGTACTTGTATTACCCCAAACCGTCAGTAGGGGCATGAGTGAGTTTGCACCTAATTATAACGCGCAAATGCCGAGGCTGCGTCGTTCTCGTATTAGAATTCGTTGTACGAATCTTAGATTTAAAATAGATGTCCGAAATAGACGCTTAACCGAGCTAGTAAATAGAGATTTTCTCAAAATTTATGCTTGCAGAATCCACCCCGTCGTAGTCGCGAATGGATTAGCACGATTATAATACGTAAATGTACAGAGGGCTGCATTGTTCTTATTAAAATCCGTTTGCACAAATTTTAGAGAATTAAAACAAACATTTTTGGAATGAGATGTTTTGATGTGAGTTAATAAAGAATGGTTTCCTAAAAATTGCATGTCACAATCAACCCCGTCGTAAGTCGCAGTGGATTAGCACGAATTATAATACGTACGTGCGAGAGGTCGCTCGTTCATATTAAAATCCGTTTGCACAAATTTTAGAGAATTAAAACAAACATTTTTGGAATGAGATATTTTGATGTAGTTAATGAACAACGGCCTCCTAAAATTGCATGCTTGCGTAATCAACCCCGTCGTAGGCCGCGAGTGGATTAGCAAGAATTATAATACTAATGCCAGAGAGGGTCTGCTCTATATTAAAATCCGTTTGCACACATTTTAGAGAATTAAAACAAACATTTTGGAATGAGATATTTTGATAGAGTTAATGAACAACGGTTTCCTAAAAATTGCATGCTTGCAATCAACTCCCGTCGTAGTCAGCGTGAGTGGATTTAGCACGAATTATAATACGGAATAAAGAGAGGGCTGCCTCTGCTCATATTAGAACCGTTTGCACAAATTTTAGAGAATTAAAACAAACATGTTTGGAATGAGATATTTTGATAGAGTTAATGAACAACGCTTTCCTAAAATTGCATGCTTGCAGAATCAACCCCGTCGTAAGCCGCGAGTGGATTAGCACGAATTATAGTACGGAACAGCAGAGAGGGCTGCCTGTTCATATTAGAATCCGTTGCATGGGTTCTTTTTTAAATAGATAGATATCTTGACGGGTTTAATGAGACACATTTTAGCTGAAGGAAAATTTGAAAAGTGGGCTTGACCAACATGAAAAGAAAAAGAATCATATATGTATACTTTTCTCTCCGGTAATGCTAAATGAACAAACTTTGACATACCGATTTGAATTTGACATTACCATAATGACCATTATTCTTGGAACTGATCCTCTTTAATCCTTCACTCATAGCTTTGAATCATGGCTTAGATTGGTAATATTCTCCTACTACATATACCTGGTTCTACTGATCTTGGAAATTCAGGCTTAACAGATCCTAGCAAGTGTCACATTCTGTTATTACTTGTGCCATCGATCTAAGTTTCAGGCAGGAAACCCGAGCCCCCTTTTAGCCTATTCCCAACAGTTGAGTATCTGGAAAGCTGAGGTAGTTCTTAGATTTACTCAATCATTTGCTATTTACACCAGGTTTCCTAGTGTGTTTCAGTTACTGGGCTGCTCATGCAAGCAATTTAATGGTCTTACAACTGCTAATGAGATTAGATCTCAATTTACTTAGGTTACATATTATGCATGTTTGCTGCACTGTGCCACATGGACTACCCTCTTGCCTCTTTTATTCAAACATAGGTGTTACCTTACATGCATACAGGCTTGGCTGGATATTTTCAGGTCAAGGAACGAGACTGCTATTAAGGCGTCATGACGGGTTAAACTAGTTAATTTGGTTTAAAATCCTATGGACTAGCAGAAGGTGGGAATCTAGCCATATTTTCAGAACTGTTCCATAGTTAAAGTATGTTGGAGACCCTTTCCATATAGGCATGTATTGGGCTCGGTATCAGCAATTAAGGCTTCTTCCGCGGGAGGTAGTCCAAAATAGTTGGGAATTCAACCAAATTGAACGTGCATATCAGAAAGCTTTCTAATTTGCTGCAAATTTTGTCACCCAGCGCATACAGTAGCATTGTTTCTTGCTATTATAGAGGATCTACTAAATCCGAATCAAAATGAAGCGAATTTCGAATTCAGAAGTGCTAGAAGAGGATCTAATCATGACAAGCCTATAAGAGGCTAATGCTGAACCGTAACATTTGTCTTTGAAGGCAATGATGGATTTTCCTGTTTCTAATCAGAGCAATCAGTAGCTGAACCAGATTAAGAGGTTCATAATAGCCTATACCTCCACATATTGATTAAATAACAGTTCACAGTGCAGGAACAATGGTTAACTCTACCTGTCCTTTTGATAATCTTAGGCTATTTACACAGTTTGCTTATTCAGTTATAGCTTTAGGGTGCAGCTGTTGACAGACTTGGCACTAAGTTTATCAAGGAATTTTAGGTGCGAGGCCTGGGCATTTGACTCATGTTCATCCTTTCGTAACCATACCCTATACAGATTCGGACAATGGCCTTTACTAGGATGTCAGCCTGCCTTCCTGCTTGTTTAGACAGTGCCCTATTGGACATATTTTTGTTGATTCAAGGCCATGTTTAGTGACTAGATGTGCACATAAGCTTTCTGACCCCTAGGAGGAAAGCCTATAACGAATGCCTAAGGCTGGAATAGCACAGGCTTCCCTCCAGATTTACACTTAGCCTAAGAGGTGTACCATGCTTAACTCAGGCCCCTCGGTTTAACCTTTGCACCTTGGATTTGTAAAGTTTGACCCCGAATAAATCCTGATCTGGTACCCCACACTTCGAGGCAATTATACTGATAACGGGGCTATTATGCTACCCAGTTTGAGATCTCAGCTCCAATTTCGAACACATTTATACACCTAGTTCTGATCCACTGCTGCAACTTCACAGTTCCGGCATTTGCCCCTTGTCTTTTAAACCAAAACATTCAATTTTTCTTCTGGAAATTCCTCGATTCGTTTACTGTTTTTTTTTTCAGTTTATGATAATTAGAGTGCAAGACCTGGAGCTACCTTGATCACTGTGACGAGTGCTGGTATCAAATTGTGCCTCAAACTGGTGTTACATGCGGACTGAATTGGGAGCACTCTTGTCAATCTGCTTGGGACCTTCCTTCATCTCAGTACCTGCTTGTCCAAGGGGGTTCATCATAATTTCTCTATTACAACCCTTGACAGAGAGGGTACCTGGCCCTGGCGAAGGATGTACAATTTTAAGATGAACCTGGGAAACTAACACTGGTTACTGATACCAATTTTATCAGGGCCTGCAGTTGTCATTGGTGATAAGAGCCCTCGTACGATTAAGACTCTCCAACACCAGCTTCAAACGACGTTTCATTTTCTGCTTCAAAGATGACGATCTCGTTCATAGCAAACTGATATCAGGCGGTGCATAATCGTGCAAAGCCGTTTCTAATGACAAGAGTAGAATAGCCAAGAAGAGCAATTAATAAACAGACCTCCCCTGTTTCTGGCCTTTATTCCTGTTTTAGCTTATCAGAATTTAGCCACACAGTACCAGGTCTGAATCTCCCTTCCATAACTCCGTAGCTATCATATATACACCATGCAGAACGCTCCTTGCTCTGATGCATGCTGTCACAGTAGATTCTGATGTATAACACCAGGATTTTCAGAGACCCGCCCCAAACACCCATGCCACCAGGCTAACCATGTCAGCATCTCAGCACTTCAAGCCAAGAAAACGTTTCCAGGGCTAAACTTTGTTTACTGCATGACCAGAATCGATTTGGCTACTGAAACTCTGTGGCAATATTGATATGGAGCCAATATAGCCCTTACCTCCTTTTGCAGTCTACTGGTGCATGCACAACCAGCGGAGGCAAGTAAATCAAAACTATATAGACTTGTTCTGAATTCCCAAAACTTATTTGAGTAAGAGAGGCTTTAACTCACTCATATACAAGGCAGATGTGCTGGGATTTAACCTACTGATATAGGAATGGTTTCTATGCTGCGTCTGGTCATTATAAGTTTGCTAATAATTCCTAGACAAATTGGTTCCTTCATCTTTTAAACTAATGATCAATCTACTGCGAATCCCTCGACATTCAGTACATCAGCTAATTGTATTTTCCTTCCAGACTAGGTTCACCAACTGAGCTTGCCTAAACTAATTATCTTCTAATACAAGTAAAAGAACAGGATCTGATTATGGCTACACTGATACTTACACAACAATCGACTTATCAATATATGTTATAACCACAGATTTCAATCGGAATGCAAACATGTGTGCACCTAATTAGGCCGAATTGAAGTATCAAAACAGAAAACATATGCCTATAAATTGGAATCCATGTCGATTGAGAAAATGCACCAGATTAATTTCTGTATTCGGATGATAAAGTGTACATACAATTGAATTTATCAGCTCAGATCATTGCACGATAGTACTCCTAGGAACTCTAGTCAAATCAGGCCGAGAAGAAAGGAATCACCATGAATTCAGTGCGAGAACAAATGGATTCAATCAAGTACACTGACCTGGTTAGGATGCGATTCCGAATGTACAAGGTTTCTTCCTCAGTGAAGCGAAATCGACTAGAACCGATCCTTGCTGTAGTGGTGAAGGTAATTGCAAAGAGAGAGCTACCGAGATGATGCGAGAGCCGCAGAAATTGCAAAGAAAGGATCCTCCCCCCTCCGCCAGAAGTTCTGAGATCCTTTTCTTCAATCAAGAATCCAGAGAATTCCAAAAAAGACTCCTCCCCCCCAGAAAAAAAACCCCGCGCTTTATCTTTTTTAATTCCTTTTCTATCTTCCCTTAACCATGGTATACTTAACCTTATTTTATTGGTTATTTTCTAACTCTAGATTAACTAATTAATAACTAATTTTTTTACCATACCAAATCAAAGCCTAGTATCCTTTAAATGAATTTTATTCTTTTCACCTTCTATTTTCCTTATTTTCTTTTTATTATTATTATTATTGTCTTTTATTTTTATTTTTCTTTTTCTTCTCTTTTTTTCATTTGTATTATTTTTCATTACTATTTATTTATTTATTATTATTTATCCCTAATAATTTAAATTAATTTATCTTAACTCGGACAAAATTGATGCTCACACCTCCGATGCCGGCTATGTTCACCACGTCTGGTGTAGAGCTCGTCGCAGCCTCAGGCCTTGGCCCCTCTTCTACCTTCCCACCCGATACCTCTACGTCATACTTCCAAGGCACCGCTTGGTTGCTTTGGTACGGGAAAGGCCCAAGAACCTTTATTACTATAGGTCTCATCCCTTTTGGTATTGCCTGGGCTGGCGCTTCGGTGTACCGAATGACCAGAGGCTGGGGGTGTCCCAAAGGGGATTCATTGACCATACATACTTCTTCGTCCACCTCGACGCAGTTTACTAAAGGCCTCACTCCTCCGTGATTCGGTAGTGGATTATTCCCCACACTTGGTGCGTCTTTTTCGAAGTTTAGCCACTTGGCATTGATTAACTTCTGGACCCTATGTTTCAGGGCCAGACAGTTCTCCGTAGAGTGCCCCACCGTTCTGGCATGATAATCACATTTAGCTTCCGGATTATACCACTTCGGGTACGGGGGTTCTAGTGGCTTCATGGGTACCAGTGCAATTAAGGAGTTTTGAATTAAACGGGGTAGCAGCTCTGAATAACTCATTGGAATTGGGTCTAATTGCACCATTTTCCTTGGGTTGTTTATTTTCTATGGAGGTGGGTTGGAGTTGGTATTTGGTGTCCACAGTCTAGGGGGTTGCTGAGGAAATGTAGGTTGTGTCGGAAAGGTCAGCTGTTGAGGAAATGTAGTCATGTGTGGAGGATTTGGTTGGAATGGAGTAGGTGGGTTGTAGGTTGGTTGATATGAAGGTTGGGCTGTGGCTATCATATGTGGAGGAGTTTGGAATTGTGGTTGATATGGTATTTGGTAGCTGAGGGGGATGATGGTAGGTTGGTGTGTAGGTTGGGTCATGGCCGCCCTGTTGGGGTCAGCAGAAACATGGTGGGTTTCAGTATCCTTCTTCTTCCATGGGCCGTTTGCCGGCTTTTTCCCGTTCGTGCCATCGGCGGTGTTGTGAATAATCTTTCCACGGCGTAGGCCGCTCTCAATGCGTTCTCCGATTAGCACCATGTCGGAGAAGTTGGCGGACACATTGCCCACCATTTTGTCATAGAAAGGAGCCGGAAGGGTCTCCATGAAAGTGCTGACTATTTCGCGGTCCAACAAAGGTGGTTGGACTTTAGCGGCCAGTTCTCTCCACCGCTGGGCGTATTCTTTAAAAGACTTAGTTTCTTTCTTCATCATATTTTGCAGCTGAGTCCGGTCGGGAGCCATCTCCATGTTGTATTTGTATTGCCTGAGGAAGGCATCAGCCAAATCCTTCCAGCAGCGGATGTGTGACCTCTCTAGCTGGGTATACCAACTAGCCGCGGCTCCAACCAAACTATCCTGAAAACAGTGGATGAGCAGCTTATCGTTATGGGAGTGTGAGGCCATTTTCCGGCAATACATAGTTAGATGACTCTTCGGGCAGCCGGTCCCCTTATACTTCTCGAACTCAGGGGTTTTAAATTTGGGGGGAATAATGACATCAGGCACGAGGCAGAGGTCGGAGGCCTCTACCGTTCCATATCTGCCCCTTTCGATGGCGCGGACCCTCTCTTCCAGATGTTGCCACCTCCCTCCGAGGTGGGCTTCTTGGTCAGCCGTCCTTGGCCATGGCTCACTTAACGGCTGGCCGGTGTGGTGAGGCGCGGCGTAGGGTCCCTCGGTTCTTGTAGCATGACCGTAGGGATGTGGCTGGTGAGGGTGTGCAGGATGGGTGGCGACCGAAACCGAGTAAGTGGGGTCCTCGGTAACGGTCGTGTTCATGTGGGTGTAGTCGGGGTTGGTGTGAGGTGAATATGTGTTTGGCTGATTGATGTGAGGAGGGAAGGATGGGTTTGTCTGTGGGGGAAAGGCAGAGGAAGTGTTCGGATTGTAAGGGTAGGGTGGTGGGTTCATCTGTGTGGAGTATGGATGTGGTGGATAGCCAGTGGGGTTAGCAGAGGGGAGGTATGTTGGTGGGTTAAGGTGGTGAGGATGAGTGGTAGGGTTGGTGTATGGAGGCCCAGTAGGGGGATTTGGATGGTATTGGTGAGTGGTAGGTGTCGCAACCGTAATTCCGACGAGACGACGGACTCGCTAAAATTTTTAAAAAAGTTGGTTTTGATGATGTGGAGTCGCCACCAAATTTTTATTTATGGGAAAAAGATTTGGAAAAACCCTGGATGAGATTTAGGTTCGGGAGTCGGTTACGAGTGGGGAAGGTGTTAGGCACCCCACTCGCCTGTTCCGAAGAACAGTACCCTTAAATTGAGTGTGTGATTATTTGAAAATAGTTTGATCCCTTTTATTAGAATGAAAATAAATACTTGATGGAGGTTAGCCTGACATGACTTGATCCTGCTCCTACGTATTCCCTGGTGCAATGGGAAACTCAAGGCTTATGTAGTTCTGGTATGTTTTGAAGGCTTGACCTTCGAAAATGTTCAAAAGAGTGTTTGGAAGATGCTCGAAGGCTTGACCTTCGGAGCTAATTGAAAGTAATATTCAAAAATAGCTTGATTATTTTTTGAAAAAAACTATTTTTAGAAGGGAGGGGGACCTTTTTTCTGGAGACATGCAAAGGAAAGAGGGAGAGGAATCGAAATTGAAGGCTCTTGGTCTGAAAGAAGGGGGAGGAGGCAACTCGCAGTCGAAGGAGGTCCCATTGGACCCTGTGTTCTGAGTGCTTTCAGGCAAGACTCGCCATCGCTATAGAGAGAGGAAGACACCATGGTATATCCCGGGTTTGGGTACACACAAGATTGAGAGGAGCCTAATTTGAAAAGATCTCACACTCTTCTTGGAAGTATCAGTCGCAGAGGTCGGCACTATCCAAGTGAGTCCCCTATCTCCCCTCTTCATATCATAAAACACAGTTGAGTAATGAGTACATGGTCGTGCTGTGGGTTTGGGTAAATCATGCATCAAACATGGGAGTATCCTATTGATTGCTAGGTTAGACTTCTTCTTGGGGGCTTGAAAATTGATCTTGAAATCCTTGGTTAAAACGTAGGCAATGGGAAAGGGTTTGGGTATAGACTAGATATCTTCTTGGCGTTTGTATTCTTGAAAACAGTGGCAAGAAAACCCAACCTCAAAGATCCCATGCACCTCTCGGTAGTCCTTGGAGTCACCATAATTCATGTCTTCTGGCCATGCAAAGGAAAGGAGCGTACCCAATAGATCTCGTGGTACCTGATTTGATCAAGACAAAAAGGATAAAACAGTTTTGAACCCCAGGAATAGGTAACAAGCATGCAGTGTAGAAGAGCTTGGCTTGATAAGGCTAAAACCATAGGTGATTACATCGCTGATTGATGTTCAAATATAGTTTCGTTCGGGTCGAGAAGTTGGATCGTGACTTTCACGTCGCACAGTGCTCGTAAGCATGAGCCTAAAAAGAATTCATGCAAAATAACGAAGTGTAGAGGCCGTGGCTTTCTTCACTTCCTCTCTGGACTGACCTTGCCAACAACACTGAATTTAAGGGAACTAATGAAGAATGGCAGTCCTTGCTTGGCTGTCAGAAGACAACCCCATGCCTCGTGCAGAACCCATGTAGTACTTGGCCCTTGAAAGGCACATTCAAGAACAGCCACGAGCCACCGCATCGATAGCCCGATGGCTCTTAGGTAGCCTCGTGTAAGTCATATACGTTTGCTTCACAGGTAGCGCCGAATGCTGTGACCAGGCAGAGACACTAAGCTCGTTCGGGCAACCAAGGGCTCATCATTCAGACTACCCCATATTACTTAGGATCAGGGATGACATGAAACATAGTGAACCAGGCTCTGCTCCAAATCTTGCAGCGTTCATTGACCAAGCCATCTAGAACGCATTCAAAATCCAGCTTCTTTGACTCAAATCTAGTCCATGGAAAATGCCTTAAACATGAAACTGGATCCAGATCCTTGGTATAAGTCTAAAGACTCTCCAAGTTGCTGCTTAGGTCCTTATTCGAAGGTAATTTGGCTCAAGTTTGGTAAGCTTATCACGGAATCAACAACCCATCCCCATGCAGCATGCATATATATTCCTAAGGTCGTGAGTCTTAACACAAACTCAACAATTAGTCTAGTGGCACGGTGCTTGCCCACAACCTCCCAGATACGAATTCGAGCCTACCCCTCAACATTTTGCAATATAAAATGTCCGACCTTCAAAGCATGGGTCAACAAATTTTCAGGTGGTTATTGAATATCAATTGATGACCAGTAGACCCCAGGTTCGAATCCTGGCTCCGTGCCTTCGTGGATTTAATTTAAATGCAGCTCGAAGTATGGTTTAAAGGATAACCAAGACACTGTGAACTCAACCACGAACACAGCCTGATGGCGTTGATAGTGGTCCACGGTCTCCAGGATTAGGGGTTCGAATCCCCGAGAGCCCATTTCTATTTTTTCAAATAAGCAAGCCTAGCTAATCAAGACCAACAACAATTACCATACTGCCCCCATTCAAATTCATTAATTCCCAATAGGTCCCTATTGCGTAAAATTACCATACTGCCCCCATTCAAATCCATTAATTCCCTACTAGGCCCCAAACAATAAAATTACCATTCTGCCCTCCAAAAATTCCACTAATATCGGTTAAATTCATTCCCCCGAAGATGACCATAATACCCCCAAACTTTCCATAAAATACCCATTCTGTCCCAGACTACAAAATACCCATCATGCCCCTAGGATTTCATCTAATCCCTAATATGTCCTGCTGTGTCAAATTACCTTCATACCCCTAGGAATTCATTTAATCCCTAATATGTCCTGCTGTGCCAAATTACTTTCATATCCTTGGTCATTCCATTAATCCCTATTCTGTCCCCAGAAATTAATAAAAAATTCAAGATTTCCATAAATAAATAAAAAATTCAAAATTTCCAGAAATTAATAAAAAATTCAAGATTTCCAGAAATAAATAAAAAATTCAAAATTTCCAGAAATTAATAAAAATTCCAGAAATTAAGAAAATTAATAAAAAATTCCAGAAATAAAAAAATTCCAAAATTCCTAAATAAATTCAAGATTATCAAGTATTCTTATAAAATTCCTTAATTGATAAATTCCCTCTTAAATTTCTAATAATTATTTGTGTCTTGTCTTTTCATTCATCGTTATTCAAAAATAAAAATCTTGTTTTGTGATTCTTAATCTCATGGCGACGAGCTCTAATACCTAACCGGTAGCTTTTTCATTGCCGTTCGTTGTTCAGAGATTCGTATGGGTCCAAGTGCAGCCGTAGTTGTCTTGGGCCTTGTGCATATATGGATTAGGGTTGCCTTTCCCTTTTACAAAATAAAAACCTGGCTCATTCTTATTCCACGATTTTCAAAATAAAAAATCTTGTTTTACGATTCTTAATCTCACGCGACGAGCCTTCCAAGCACTTAACCGGTAGCTTTTTCGCTATTCGTTGTTTAGAGATTCGTATGGGTCCAAGTGCAGCGTAGTTGTCTTGGGCCCTGTGCATATGTGGATGAGGATCGCCCTCCTGAAAATAGTTTTCAAAAAATAGTCAAGCTATTTTTACTTTCCAAGTAGCTCCGAAGGTCAAGCCTTCGAGCACATTTCAAACACTTTCGAAAGTCAAGCTTTCAAAACATAACCAGAACTACGTAAGCCTTGAGTTTTCCATTGCACCGGGGAATACGTAGGAGCAGGATCAAGTCTTGTCAGGCTAACCTCCATCAAGTAATTTATCTCCATGGTAATTAAGGGATCAAACTATTTTCAAATAATCACACACTCAATTTAAGGGTACATGTTCCTCTAACGGGCGAATAAAAGCCCTAACACCTTCCTATTCGTAACCGACTCCCGAACTTAGCGTCTCATCCTTGAGTCAGGGTTTTTCCAAGTCTTTTCCCTTAAATAAAAATTTGGTGGCGACTCCACATAATTAATTAAATTCCATTTTAAAAATTTAGCGAGTTCGTCGTCTCGTCGAATTACTGATTCATGACAGGATGGCGACTCCCAGGGGACCATTAGAGAGTCAAGCTCCGATCAATTGAGTGTACATTATATTTGATCTCTTCCTTATTTGTTTGCACATTTTATTGATTGCACGATTCATTTACTTGTTTATTTATCTGTTGTTTGTTTGTCTATTTTTTGTACAACCCTAGGATAGATGAATCATAAATTTCAATATATATCTGTACAATTTCCCCAATTGCAGGTATCCTAATTACTTGTGTGCCCTCATACACATTGCATATGCATTATCATGAGTGGGGCCATATACCTGTCTGAGTGCAGCCTAGACTAGAGGGACCTAGTGGTGTCACTTTGGGGCTTACGTCTGTTTGACTATCACGAAAAATCCCGCCTAGAGCAGAGTCCCTATTTGTAATGCCCTACAACTGATAGCTTTTTCATCAAGTTGTGGCAAGCATTATGGACCCGAACTTGACTCTAGTGACCTTATACCTCTAGGATTACAACCTACCTGGAGAGGTTCATGCATTAAAAACCATAGATCCTTAGGACAGGTAACCCACACAAGAAGCAAAGAGGGCACACACCCCTTTCAAGATACAAGGGATTTGAAGGCTACAATTGGGGATACAAAAATCAAATCAAGATAAAAATCAAGAAAAACAAAATAGAAGGAGGAAATTCCTAAGAAAATTAGGAAAATATTTTGAAAATATTGAAAATATCCCAAAGAAAACTAAAAAGGACGTTTTAGAAATAGGAAATTAGGAAAATAATCTTTTGAAAATAATAAAATATAAAAGGATTCAATAGGAGAGAAATAGAAATTTCGAAAACCTAAAAGACACTTTCTAGAAAAACTCTAGCAAAACTGAAAAGTTCTTTTAAACAAAACTAAAGGTTTTTTTAGCAAAATAAAAAACACCAAAACTCCTAAAAACAAATTCCTTAAAAATCAAGAATGAATAAATAAAGAAACTCTAATTTATTTTCAAAATAGTCAAACTTCAAATCTCTAAAACTTATTTGTGCATGATATTCATTCATTCATCCAGTCATAAATTTATCGTAAAAAAAGAAAAAAAAAAGAGAAAAATTTCAAGAAAAATCATTCCATACCTTTTTTTTTCATACTCACTACATTAACATCTTTATCATTCATGATTTTTGCATTCAAATTATTTCTCAAAAATCAATTTTTTAACTTCACCAGAAAATTGGAGAAACACAGCTTCCTCGACATCCTTATAGAACTCGAGCACAATCAAGAATCATGGATGAGTTGGAGAGACAAAATGAGGAGCTAAGAAATGAGGTCAAATCACTGAAAGAGCAGATGGCCAAGCTAATAGAGACCATCCAATTGTCAAAACAAAAGGAGGCGACAGAATCCTTGCCGAAAGAACCAACCCGACCTATCATATCCTCCTGGGTTCACTCCACCATCAACTATGCCTCCGCTAACTGAAGGAGTTCATTACGGGTATCCTCAAATGGCACAGTATGGTCCAGCTGGCTTTCAACCACCACCATATACACCATACACACCTTACTTACCATATCCTTACATTGCAACTACATACCAAACACCATACCCTCATGCTTACAGTTACCCGACATAGGTCCGACCACCAACACCATATACGACCCAAACACAAGCCATGAGCCAGAATCCTAATCAAAGCCAGAAAAAGGAGAAGAAACCCGTCCAATTCGATCCTATCCCAACCTCCTACACTGAGCTCCTACCTCGGCTGATCCAAAACTCGTTGGTCGCGCCTTATCCTCTGAAACCTCGAGCCACCATATCTTGGTACAACCCAAATGCCGGATGTGATTACCATGCGGATTCATTGGTCATTCTACGAGAGGATTGCCTAGTGTTGAGCGAAGGTACAAAGCCTGATTGACGCAAAATTGCTGGATTTCGGGAGGCTCGCTCCTAACACAGAAAGCAATCCGTTGCCAAATTACGAGAGCCCATCGACCAGCTGACCGAGATGGGAATAACACAACGAGTCTCTTTGTACAAATTGAGGATATTCATCCGAAAATTGTCGTACTTTTCAAAATCAATCTTTTGTAAATAAATTTCAATGAATAATAAAAATTTACATTTTTCATGTTTCTTGAGCATGTGCTTTACATCTTTGGCTTTACTTCTAAAAAAATTTTACCCTTCCTTTTCATCACTTAGCCCACTTCTTATTCCTATACCAAAACAATAAATACCAATTGGTGAGGATGCAAGTCTTTGTAATAAATAATCTTGAACGTCTAATTAATTAAGCTTGGACAGAAAAGCCCAATGAGGAAGTAGAATAAACAACAAGGGATTCTAGATCACCATTCCAAGGTATATTGTCAAACAAAAAATATCCATTTCATTGGAACCAAGTTTAAATCCAGGAAAAATTAGGGATGGAAGAAAAGATCCGCTGAATTGGAAGCCTTAAATGATCCCGGCAAGATCAATATTCAACTACACAAAATTCAAGAAAAAGGAGAAGACCCGCTGAATTAAAGTAAAAAATAATCCAGGCAAAATCAAGGTCAAACCATAAAATTCAAGAAGAAGAGAAGCCTGGTGGATTAAAAGCCAAAAATAATCCAGGAAAAAGTAAGGTTAAAGTTCAAAATAATGAATCGACAAAGTCATGATCAGAAAAGGTCTTGCCGGTTTTCAACAACAATTCAGGAAAAAAATCAGGATCATATAAGAGCCCACTAGGTCGACAATCATCAAAGAAGACCTAGGCAAAAGTTAGGGCACAATCAAGCAAAAGGCCCGCTAGGGTCGAAAACCCGTGGAGGCGACCCTAGGCAAAGTTAGGGCACAACAAGCAAAAGGCCCGCTAAGGTGAAACCGTAAGGCGGCCTAGGCAAAAGTTAGAAGCAATCAAGCGAGAAGGCTCCATTGGTGAAAATCTTCAAAAGAAACCTAGGCAAAAGTTAGGGAATAATCAAACAAAAGCCCGCTAGGTCGAAAACTCGTAAGGGCGACCTAGGCAAAAGTTAGGGCGAAACGAAAGACCTGCTGGGTTGAAAACTCAAAAGAACAACCCAGGCAAAAATTAAGGTCAATCCAAGAATCCTAAGACAACATGACGTTTCTGCACCTCATATGTTCCTAAAACTAGGGCAAAATTTTGCCATTTCTCAAAGTTTGGTTAATTTGACAATCAAGATTATGAAAAGCAGCATTGGCATTTTTCATCAAAAGATGCCATTTGGGCAATTGAAACCACCCCTTTCATCATCCCTTCTCTTTCAAGTACACTACCTTAAAACATACAGCCTCAAAATTCTCTTTTCTTTTCTATTGACCATCCAAAATCACTTTGCACACCTCAAAATGCACGTGCCACAAGGAAAAGAAAAATGTAAAAAGAATGAAAAAAGGATTAATTTTGAAAAGTCATGACAAAGCTGGACGAATCCTCGACCACCGTGGCACGACATGGACATTTCCCAAAGATTAGGTCTTCCTACCAGCCATGATGCCACCAAAGAAGGAGTGTGCCTTATTCAATACTACTGACCATTGTGGGATCTCAAAGATCCTGACAAAAGCAAATTTACAGAATTGACCAAGAAAACTCCGAAATCGAGTCAATCCAACTCGTCCTGATTCTTGATTCTTTTCACACCAACTATGGAGTTGTCGAGGAAGGATGTGTTAGAAAAATCAAAAAATCAAGAGAAACAAAAATTTTACACCATTTCGTGGTTTGCATTCAATAGCATCTGTTTCATCAAATAAGGATTTCAAGCATCAAAATAAAAATCCTGCATCATTTTACATATTTCAAGCATCGAAATAAGAACCCCACATCATTATTGCATTCTCGTCATTTACTCAAACAGCACAAAAGCATCCTTATTCAAGCATTGCATTGCCCATTTTTCAAAACTAAATTTTCCGAATCAATCATAATTTGAAACCAAATCAAGTTCAAACTGGGGCAAATGCTTGCCCACACAAAAATACAGTTTGAGATTATGGATCAAGTCCAAACTAGGGCAAACGCCTGCCCACAAAAATTTTAATTTGAGGCCATCCTCAAATTCTGAACCAAGAACAAGATTGGGGCAAACACTTGCCTAGAAAATTCAAGTTGAGGCTATCCTCAATTCCTCAACGTCATAAAATCAAAATCAAATACTTGCCACCGCAATTCAATTTGAGGCATCCTCAAACTCTAGGTCAAGCCCAAACTGGGGCAAATGCTTGCCCACACAATTCAATTTGAGGTCACCCTCAAACACAATTTAAGGTCATGGAACAAACTAGGGCGAACATGCGCCTAGAAAATTCAAGTTGAGGCAATCCTCAATTCCAAAATTCCAAATTCAAGATAAGGCGAACATGCGCCCAAAAAATTCAATTTGAGGCCATCCTCGGATTCTAAAACAAGTTCAAACTGGGGCAAATGCTTGCCCACACGAATTCAATTGGGGGTTATCCTCAAATTCTGAGTCAAGCTCACGCTGGGCAAACGCTTGCCCACAAAGATTTAATGAGGTTGCCTCAAACACAATTTAAGATCATGGAACAACCTTCAGAGCGAACATGCCCCGGAAAACTCAGGTTGAGGCAATCCTCAATTCCAAATTCAAGATAAGGCAAACAGGTGCCCAAGGAAACTCAGGTTGAGGCAATCCTCAATTCTAGAATTCCAAAACGTTGGGCAGACGCTTGCTCAAAATCCCCTCAAGTTAAGGCATTCCTCGATTAATAAAGACCTTTAAATCAAACGTTGGCCCAAAATTCTTTCAAAGCAAGACATCTCTCGGTTATCAAGAAATTTCCAAACTTTGGGGCAAAATGGTTGCCCAAGCCGCCTCAAAAAATAATCATCAAGTGCCAAAAACCTTCAGCGCAAGGTAGAATGCATCATTCATTAGTGCCTATGTTGTCGTGCCATAGCATTGCATGTTTGCACTCTTGCTCAGCCTATGTTGTCGGGCCATAGCATTACATCTTTACATTCTTGCTCAACGGCCTATGTTGTCGGGGCCATAGCATTACATCTTTGCATTCTTGCTCACCGGCCTATGTTGTCGAGGCCATAGCATTGCATCTTTGCATTCTTGCTCACTTTAGCCTATGTTGTCGCCATAACATTACATCTTTACATTCTTGCTCACTGGCCTATGTTGTCAGGCCATAGCATTACATCTTTGCATTCTTGCTCACTGGCCTATATTGTCAGGCCATAGCATTACATCCTTGCATTCTTGCTCCCTGGCCTATGTTGTCAGGCTAAAGCATTGCATCCTTCATTTCTGCTCACTGGCCTATGTTGTCAGGCTAAAGCATTGCATCTTAGATTTACTGCTTTCAGGCCTATGTTGTCGGAGCCACCTATCTTAGATTTACCGGCTTTCGCCTATGTTGTCGGCCACCAGTAGTTTAGAGTTACCGCTTTCGGCCTATGTTGTCGAGCCACCCCGTAGTTTAGATTTACCGCTTTCAGCCTATGTTGTCGAGCCAATTCTATCTTAGATTTCCGCTTTCAGGCCTATGTTGTCGACTACCCTATAGTTTAGATTTACTTGCTTTTCGAGACCTATGTTGTCGAACCATTGTAGTTTAGATTTACTGCTTTCAGGCCTGTGTTGTCAGGCCACCCTATCTTAGATTTACTGCTTTCAGGCCTATGTTGTCAGGCCACCCTGTAGTTTAAATTTACCGCTTTCAGGCCTATGTTGTCAGGCCGCTGTAGTTTAGATTTACTGCTTTCAGGCCTATGTTGTCAGGCCACCATCTAGTTTAGATTTAATGTTTTCAGGCCTATGTGTCAGGGCCACCTTCTAGTTTAGATTTACTGCTTTTAGGCCTATGTTATCAGGTCGTCATCAACTTTTAATTTTTTTTATTTTTTTATTTTTTTATTTTTTTTTTTGCGTCATGGCTGTGAACACCAATTTCCGTCTGGGAATTTTTAATTAAATCACAAAGGCTAAATGAATGGAAGAGACAAGAGAAAAGATAGAAATAAAATAGGAAAAGATCAGAGGGTCAATAGTATAAAAAAATAAAAAATATATATAAAATAAATAATAATAATAATAATAATAATAATAATAATAATAATAATAATAATAATAACCATGATAAACAAAAGGGCAAAAGAAGAAAATAAAAGAAGAAAAGAATAGGTCTTTGTCCTAAGAAGCTAGGGTTAGTTAGGAATTAGTTAGGTTTAGTTAGAGGTTAGTTAGGTTTGTTATTTGTTGGTTTAGGAAGGAATGAAGAGGAGGAGAGGATTGCTACGATTAAGAAGGAGGTATAAAAGTCAGCTTTGAAAAAAGGGGAGGGAGCTTGCTCTTTCGGTGGAGGATTTTTGGTTTTTCTTTGGTTCGGTTTGTGATTGGAAGAAGGATTCTTGAAGCTCTCTCTCTCCCACTGCTTCCCCAGCAGAAGAGATTCTGGGGATTTTCTCACTGATTCTTGGAATTTTGGGTGAAAAAGCTCCTCCTTCGACCATTGGTAGCCTTCAGAATTCCGGGGACGTCTAGAGGGGATTGCTATTGGTAGCCAATTTTTGGAGTTTTTGAACAAAGTGGTTCGAAGTCTTCTCATTTTTCAGGTAACCTTCTCCAAGGTAAGTTCGGTTCTCCTCCTAATTTAACGTTTTTCGTTTCACTACCCATCCTACATCCATGCCCAAGGAGTTGCCTGTATAAAATCTGCCATGGATGAAATAACTAGATGCTTGTGACTTTACTATTGAACTGCATTACCTAGGATTTATGTTTGAACAGGGACTGATTCTTTTCAAATTTTTTTGATTGAACTAATCATTGGGTAAGGATGTATTACCTGGTCTTCGTTCATATGGAAATAGAGGTTTGGGGAATATTAGAGAATGTTCATCTAGGCTGAATCAATAAAAGAGATTGCAAATTCTAATATAATCCAACATTAGGAAAGGAGATTTGCTGGTTCATTGCGTATTAGGGCCTAAACTGATAAGATTTTACTTACTAAAATTTTGCTATATCAGTAACTATATCAAAAGACTCCTTATCTTTAAATGTAGAAGAATAGGTAATTTGGCAAACCTAATGCAAGATTTAAAAAAAAACTCTGCATCTAGATAAGATTGCTTTATCCCGTTTTAATAAAAGTCAACTCTTGAAGTATCAGACTGATGGGGAAATTGCAAACTCTATGTTAGTCATCCTACTAGCTTCAGGTTATAACTGTAATCCTGTGGTTTTGATGCCAAGCGCCTAAAGACCCTTAACTCTAGTGGTATCTGTTCTTAGTATACAGCCAACCTAGAATTTGGTTGCTGGTTTTAGTATCTAGATCAGTTAGCAGAAAGTCTTGAGTTGTTGAGAACTAGTCATTAAGATTTGGTACTTCCCTTATCATCAAACTACTCTATAGTCAATGAAGGACAGGGGATCATGCTGACATCTCAACTGAAACCTGTGGCCAAAACCATATTTGGGGAGAAATTAAAACCAGCACCCTTTTAGTAACCTGAACTGGGTTTCATCGCTGTTCAGAGGATTGAGAGAAGGCTTGTTTAGGTGCTGAGTGCAAATCATAGGTCTCTGAGTAAAGTAGGCCTAACAGGTAAGTCTTGATTTCGTTAGCCTCTGATCCTGTGTAGATTAGTTAGATTAGAAGTCGATTGGACATAGGTTCAGAGGTTCAGGTAACAGAAATTAAATCAGAATCAGCAGTCAACATGGTCAACCAACCAAGTTCTGATCCTGTCCTTATTCAGCTAGGCACTGATCCAAATTTAGGATCCTTATCCAAGCCTAGGACAGCAGGCCACTAAGGTTCCAACCTTGGGCCGCTATCAACCCAAACAATGTCAGGATTTAGCCCATTAGATAAAGAAAGATCCAAATATAGGAATTTAAACCAAAAGATCCTCGTAACTTGGGATAACACCACTTTTGCCTTTCAATTCTCTGAAACTGAGGCAACAACCATGCTGCTTACTGATCCTATGTTCTCAATCCTACATACCTGTATTATAAGCTTGAATTAGGTGGCTAATGAGCCTGAACCATAGGTCAAAAGCTCAGGTTTCAGAGTAGGGTAGGGAACTAGTCCAACTAGTGATTTTTGTATGCTCATCCTGTTGAAATTGGATAACCTGCTAACTGTAACAGATCCCCGCATTGGCCTAATACTCTGGTTTCAAGATCATTCTGGAGGTCTTTGGGTTAAGGTGTGAATTCATTACATGGAACTTTGCAATAACAGGTTAGCAGGGGTCTTCAAACGTAATTACTAAGGGTAGATAAAAGTAAACAGTGATACTGGCCTAAGTGGTACAAGACTAAGGCCTGATTATGCTGCACCTGCAAGATAAAAATTAATGTGCACTTAGAAGATTGGTTAGAAAGAGTCCAGTTGGCAGTTTTGGGTTTAGTTGCAGGTAGCAGAACATTCCCCGTGTTTGTGATCAATTGAATCTGCTTTCATGCGAAACTACCATCAAGTTCCATGCAAAGATAATGCATTAGTTTAGTTGATAGCAGGGATCAAAATTAGTTGAAAGTAGAATGTAATTTCTTTTTATAAAACCAATCACTTAATGGATTCAGTCCTAGACAATTTTAGGATGTTCAAAGACCCTTACCCATTTGACTGGTTGACTTAGAGAATGGGAATGAAATCCAGGCCTAGAAAATTAGACATGGGAATGAGAGACTGTCCATGTTAGCAGCAGTAGGCTCAGGATCTGCTGTCCAACATCTTTGTATGGTGATTACTGGTCAAGAAACCCGGAGTCTCTCGCAGTGAGCCACTCAAGAATGCGAAGCATAGCTATGTGGAAAATGAGTAATGCAAATTACTCATCCATTCACCCCTGCATTCTTTGGCAAGTGTGGATTCTTTAGTCATATTCTGTCATAGCAGTACTAAATGTAGTAACAGGTACCAGTAGGCTACTCCTTTGGCCAAATGGAAAAGGATCACTTAAGATCCTTAATCTGCACCAGAAATGAAAGTCAATGCTAGAACTATGGCACCAGGTTTGTGGTACCTATGATCACAAATTCATATACTGTTCCTGTTAGATGCAGAGATACAAAATGCATAGTTTTGACCCCAAACACATCAGGATGGTTGTCAAACATTACAACAGCTCCTAACAGCTAGGATTCTAGCTCAGGGTTCTCTGTAATGACATTTAAATTCATGCATAAGTCACCATTCACCACCCAGTCTTGGCCAAATGAAAGATCATGCATATCAAAATAGCAGCAAGAAATCAAATGATGAAAAAGAGTGGCTTGCCATAGCATTTTCAGCCAAGGCATAGTTATAGGTGGCTTCGTCCAAATTTACTTCACTATGACTTGCACCTGTTAGCAGTAAAAGGGATAGGATTGTAATTTAGTGTTAATATAAACCATGGCCTGGTTATAGACTGGTTTTGGATGGCCCACTCAGTGCCTTGCTTACAATGCAATCCGTGGTTCCAAAGCAAAAAACCAGAAGTAGATCAGAACCTAACCCCACTCAAAAAACAGAAGTTGGCTCTCAAAAAAGAGACATGGGTAAGAATTTGATAGGTAGGATTCTGTTTTCTCTAGTGAATATGGTAAATAGTCCTAGACTGCACCTAATGCAAACATTTTAGCATAGCAGGGACTGAAAAAAAAAAGTCTTTTATTTCCTCCCATACAGCTGCACCAGGGTAATGTAGGCTAAGCACCCTGTTTGAATCCAAGAGTGGTCGGTTTAGCAGGTAGGTGACCCTGAGGTTTGGTCTACCCTTATAGGCTTCAAGAAGTATTTTGACAACTGATTTAGAATTGGAAACTAATCCTAAATCTATGATCTGATATTTGGTTTTAGTTACAGTTTGAGGAATGTATGCCTGATTCTGCACATAATAAATTGTTAGAAGATGCTGACTTTAGAACTTAGGCATGTCAAGTGGGCAATTTTCTTTAGCTTGCCCCCTGTAAATATATCTCAGATCTGAACCAGCATATGGTAGCAACGATTTAATGCATGTCTTAAATCCGCCATATCAGTAGTCATAAGATAATGAGTGGGTCTGGAACCTATGTAAATATCAAAGAAATTGAACCAACATAGCAAAGGCAAGGGGAAAATGTAAAATAATCCGAGAACAGCTATAGGAGCAGAACCTACATGGCCAGATACCCTCCATCAAACTGGAGGGATAAGCCAGCCTATGGAAGATCAAACAGCATCCTGGCCATGGATAAAGGAAAGGGTGCAATTCAGATTAATGTAAAAATTACGACAGCAAGACACCTAGAATAGAAACTCTTTTTTTTTATCGAAGGTGAAAGGTGGATAACGAGAAATGACCTGAGTTAAGATTTCTATATACATGAAGGATCCAGTGTACAAGAAAAAGATCCAAGATCTCACGCAATGAACTCCAAAGTTGAAAGTGCAGCATACCCTGTCTTTTAATGTTTGGAGAATCATATGAGTCGTCGTGCAACCTTCGCTTGCCTTCGACTCTGTGCATGTGGATTAAGGATCTTTCTTTTTAATACTTTTTCAAAAATATTCCTTTCCTCTAAAAATGTTTTTTCAAAGTTCCTAAAAGACCCAAGATCTCACGCAATGAGCTCCCAAGTTGAAAGTGCAGCATACCCTGTCTTTTAATGTTTGGAGAATCATATGAGTCGTCGTGCAACCTTCGCTTGCCTTCGACTCTGTGCATGTGGATTAAGGATCTTTTTTTTTAATACTTTTTCAAAAATATTCCTTCCCTCTAAAAATGTTTTTTCAAAGTTCCTAAAAGACCCAAGATCTCACGCAATGAGCTCCAAAGTTGAAAGTGCAGCATACCCTGTCTTTTAATGTTTGGAGAATCATATGAGTCGTCGTGCAACCTTCGCTTGCCTTCAACTCTGTGCAAGTGGATTAAGGATCTTTCTTTTTAATACTTTTTCAAAAATATTCCTTTCCTCTAAAAATGTTTTTTCAAAGTTCCTAAAAGATCCAAGATCTCACGCAATGAGCTCCAAAGTTGAAAGTGCAGCCTACCCTGTCTTTCGATGTTTGGATAATCATATGAGTCGTCGTGCAACCTTCGCTTGTCTTCGACTTTGTGCAGGTGGATTAAGGATCTTCCTTTTAATGCTTTTTCAAAAATATTCCTTTCCTCTAAAATTGTTTTTTCAAAGTTCTTAAAAGACCCAAGATCTCACGCAATGACCTCCAAAGTTGAAAGTGCAGCATACCCTGTCTTTTAATGTTTGGAGAATCATATGAGTCGTCGTGCAACCTTCGCTTGCCTTCGACTCTGTGCATGTGGATTAAGGATCTTTCTTTTTAATACTTTTTCAAAAATATTCCTTTCCTGTAAAAATGTTTTTTCAAAGTTCCTAAAAGACCCAAGATCTCACGCAATGAGCTCCAAAGTTGAAAGTGAAACATACCCTGTCTTTTAATGTTTGGAGAATCATATGAGTCGCAACCTTAAAAGCGACTTGTCACTTGCACGTGAACGGATTAAGGATCTTTCTTTTTAATACTCTTTCAAAACTATTCCCTTTCCTCTAAAATGATTTCAAAAAGTTTCGAAAAGACCCAAGATCTCACGCAATGAGCTCCAAAGTTGAAAGTGCAGCATACCCTGTCTTTTAATGTTTGGAGAATCATATGAGTCGTCGTGCAACCTTCGCTTGCCTTCGACTCACGTACGTGGATTAAGGATCTTTTTTTTAATACTCTTTCAAAACTATTCCTTTCCTCTAAAATGATTTCAAAAAGTTTCGAAAGACCCAAGATCTCACGCAATGAGCTCCAAAGTTGAAAGTGCGATACCCTCGTTTCTTTTAATGTTTGGAGAATCATATATCGTCGTGCAACAAACTTGCCTTCGACTCTGTGCATGTGGATTAAGGATCTTTCTTTTTAATACTTTTTCAAAAATATTCCTTTCCTGTAAAAATGTTTTTTCAAAGTTCCTAAAAGACCCAAGATCTCACGCAATGAGCTCCAAAGTTGAAAGTGAAACATACCCTGTCTTTTAATGTTTGGAGAATCATATGAGTCGTCGTGCAACCTTCGCTTGCCTTCGACTCTGTGCACGTGGATTAAGGATCTTTCTTTTTAATACTCTTTCAAAACTATTCCCTTTCCTCTAAAATGATTTCAAAAAGTTTCGAAAAGACCCAAGATCTCACGCAATGAGCTCCAAAGTTGAAAGTGCAGCATACCCTGTCTTTTAATGTTTGGAGAATCATATGAGTCGTCGTGCAACCTTCGCTTGCCTTCGACTCTGTGCACGTGGATTAAGGATCTTTCTTTTTAATACTCTTTCAAAACTATTCCCTTTCCTCTAAAATGATTTCAAAAAGTTTAGAAAAGACCCAAGATCTCACGCAATGAGCTCCAAGTTGAAAGGTGCGAGATACTCCCCCGTCTTTTAATGTTTGGAGAATCATATGAGTCGTCGTGCAACCTTCGCTTGCCTTCGACTCTGTGCATGTGGATTAAGGATCTTTCTTTTTAATACTTTTTCAAAAATATTCCTTTCCTCTAAAAATGTTTTTTCAAAGTTCCTAAAGGATCCAAGATCTCACGCAATGAGCTCCAAAGTTGAAAGTGCAGCCTACCCTATCTTTCGATGTTTGGAGAATCATATGAGTCGTCGTGCAACCTTCGCTTGTCTTCGACTCTGTGCAGGTGGATTAAGGATCTTCCTTTTAATGCTATTTCAAAACTATTCTCTTTCCTCTGAAATGATTTTCAAAGTTCCTAAAAGACCCAAGATCTCACGCAATGAGCTCCAAAGTTGAAAGTGCAGCATACCCTGTCTTTTAATGTTTGGAGAATCATATGAGTCGTCATGCAACCTTCGCTTGCCTTCGACTCTGTGCACGTGGATTAAGGATCTTTCTTTTTAATACTCTTTCAAAACTATTCCCTTTCCTCTAAAATGATTTCAAAAAGTTTCGAAAAGACCCAAGATCTCACGCAATGAGCTCCAAAGTTGAAAGTGCAGCATACCCTGTCTTTCGATGTTTGGAGAATCATATGAGTTGTCGTGCAACCTTCGCTTGCCTTCAACTTTGTGCATGTGGATTAGGGATCCCTTTCAATCTCCTCTCAAAATGATTCCTTTCTATCCAAGTAATTCTCAAAACAGAACTACGTAGCCTTGAGTTTCCCATTGCACCCGGGAATACGTAGGAGCAGGATCAAGTCCTGTCAGGCTATTTTCCATGAACCTATTTATTTTCTATTCTATTTTAAGGGATCAAACAGTTTTCAAAATATCACACGCTCAGTTTAAGGGTACCATTCCTTGGAATGGGCGAGTAGGGTGCCTAATACCTTCCCTATTTGTAACCGACTCCCGAACCTAGAATTTCATCCTCAAGTTAGGGTTTTTCCAAATGTTTTCCCTTAAAATAAAATTTGGTGGCGGCTCCACATACAATTAAATTATATTTTTAAATTTCTAGCGAGTTCGTCGTCTCGTCGGAATTACCGTTTCGACAGATGGCGACTCCACTGGGGACATTAGAGAGTCAAGCCCGTACAATTGAGCGTGCATTGTATTGATCCCTTCCTTGTTTGTTTGCATGATTTATTTATTGCACGGTTTATTCATTTGCTTATCTATCTATTGTTGTTTGTTTATTCATTGTGTAAACCTTAGGGTAGACGAACTATAAATTGCAATATATATATCCGTACATTTCCCCAATTGCATGTATCCCAATTACTTGTGTGCCCTCATACATTGCATATGCATTTATCACGAGTGGGGCCCTATACCCGGGTCTGAGTGAAGCCTAGGATAGAGGGGTCTAGTGGTGTCACTTTGGATGCACGTCCTGTTTGACAATCACGAAAACCCCAGCTAGAGTGCGTCCTATTTGCAATGCCCTACAACTGGTAGCATTCCCTACTGTTGTAGCAAGCATCATAAACTGGAACTTGGCTCTAGTGACCTTGATACCTTAAGAATACAAACCACCCTTATGAGAGGTTCATGCATTAGAGAAGCCTAGCTCCCTAGGACAGGATACCCGTTATAGGATACTGAAAGGGCACACAGTTCTTTTCTACTTATTTATTGTATGATAAATAAATCATGTCTTCTGCATGGCGTGACGAAAAAAAAGAAAAAAAAAAGAGAAAAAAACAAAAACAAAAACAAAAACAAAAAAACAAAAAAAGAGAGAAAAGAAGAAGAAGAGGGGCAGAGTACAGAACCAATGCAAGAGCCCTGCTTATATGCATATCGCATGCACGTTTTACATTCACATAACATCTTGCATGCATGTACATCAACCATAACATGCATCGAAATAAAAGCATTTCATCTTCATAAGTCCTACCTTACCATGCACTCATCTGCTTTATAAATATCTGACTTGTGCGCCTATTTTTGTTTTCTTTTCTTTTGAGGACCCAGATTCTTGAAGAGTATAAAAGAAGAGGGTGAAATGGAAATTAATGTGGAAATAGTACAGTTGAGGAAGAAGAGACGTATTAGCACCAGGCCGGTAGATTCATCGGTCTTAGAAGAGTATGGAAATAAATTGACCAACATACAACAAATGTCTTTGACAAAGAAATACGGAAATATATTGGGTTTGTTGAAGGTCAGGATACAGGAAGACGCAATCACGGCCTTAGCACAGTATTACGACCCTCCTCTCAGATGCTTCACATTCCTTGACTTCCAAATGGCACCTACCTTGGAAGAATATGAGCAGATTCTGGATTTGCCATTAGAAGGAAGTAAGCCATATAACCATTTGGAACACCATGCCTCGTTCCAAGTGACAGCACAAGCTTTGGGATTGCAGGATAGTGATCTTCTGAAGGATTATCAGGATAAGAACCGAATAAGGGGGCTTTCCAGGGAGTTCCTTGAAGACTATTTGCGATATTTGGCTGACGGTAACCAGTGGGATGTCTTCTCAGATGTATTAGCTCTCACCATCTATGGGTTGGTGCTCTTTCCTAGCATAGAAGGCTTTGTGGATCAAGCAGCTATCGACATATTTCTAGCCAGGAAAACTAGAATGGAAAATCCCGTTGTTGCTCTTTTAGCTGATGTGTATGGTACGTTGGATTTTTGCCATGAGAAAAAAAGGAAAGAAGCTCGTGTGTTGTCTCCCTATGCTGTATGTTTGGTTAACAACTCACATATTCAAAAGAAATACTAAAGTACGATGTCCTATATTAGATTTGTTGTGTTATCCACTAAAAGAGATGAATAGTCATGAATGGGCTGCCCACCTCGCCAACTTAACGGAAGATCAGATTAGATGGCAGCCAGCTTGGCAGCAAAGGACGTCTCTCATTTACCACTGTAAGGGATTCCCAAATGTTCCACTCATGGGGATCCGAGGCTGCATCAATTATAACCCTATACTGGGGCAAAGACAATTGGCTTACCCCATTAAGGAACCCCCGTCAGGCGAGTTATTAACCCCGTTCATCCTGAACTATGAAGGTGATTTTGTCGAAACACTTCGAAGAGTTAGAGAAGCTTGGAGCGTGACTACACTAAAGGGAAAGGAGTTGGGGGTTAGAAGTTGTGCAGCCAAAGCGGAATATAAACAATGGGTCCGAGAAAGAGTACAGCAAATTAAGTTGCCCTTCAAACCGAAAGGGTCCACCTCCGGAGGTCAAAAAGAATCTGTAGTCATTGAGTATGAAACTGTTAAAGAGTTAAGGGCAAAACTGGAAAGCATGACCATAAAAAATAGCAAGCTAGAGGAAAGGATATTGAAGACCCAACAAGAAAATGCAGAACTAAGAAGAGAAAACCAAGAAAAAGAAACTGCCATGGAAAGTCTTAGAGAACAACAGAAGTCGGAACGAGAATACGCAGCTAAAGTCCATATGAGTCTCCAGGCAGCCAATAAAGAATTGGGACTGAGGGCGCAGGAAAGAGACACACGGCTAACGAAGGAATCAGAGGATGAGAGACACAGTCGAGCAACTGAGGGATCGTGTTCATAAGCTCAGGCGGGAAAAGGACCGAGCAACGAATGAAAAGAATAGGGCACAAGCAGAAACCAGTCGACTAGTAGATGAAAAGAGTGTGTTGCAACAACATATAGAAGACTTGAATCAACAAATTCAGAATCTACAAGCTGAATGGGGAAAGGAAGTGGACGAAGAAAAATGGAAGGTTATTGAAGTAATCAGGATGCAACAAAGGGGTATCAGTGACTTACAAGATGAGATGCAATGGTACAACGATACAGCCGATCACTGGACCAAATGCTTTGGGAGGTTGGCTAGCTTGGCAGATACTGCTATTGAAGAAATCCCGCCGTTGCTCAAGAGAGCCGAAGCATCATTACATCTGCTGCACACTCCACCCGAAGTCGAAGAGTTTCTTCACTTTTGTAAAGAATTGATCTTGAGAATGAACAAATACATTGCTCTAGTTGAAAAGGAGGAGCAAGTTGTACCTTGAAAAATTCTATGCAATGAATGATGAATTTGCTTTCTTACATATATGTGTCTGATACTGCATTAATTTCCATTTCACACTCACCCAAAGCACGTTTGCGGCTAAAATACTCGTCAAGATGACGGGTCCTCTACCATAGGCACACATTTAGTACATGCTTAAACTTATAAAAATATTTATAATTAACTGACACACTTCGTTTCAGAAAACAAAATTGCAGACTCACGATTTCCACGACATCCTTATAGCACACGTTCTAAAGCCAGAATCATGAATGAGTTAGAGACACAAAATGAAGAGCTGCGCAATGAGGTGGCTCAGTTAAAAGAACAGATGGCTCAGATGATGAAGCTGCTGGAAAAAAGGGGCACAGAGGGACCCTCCGGGGTAGAAAATCAGGGCACTGCTGGTGTGTCAATGCCTTTACAAGAGGTCGCTGATCCTGAATGGCACCCATATGGATTGCCACCCAACTACATACCGCCCTTATCCAACCTGCCACCAGTCCAAGGTGTTGCTATAAACCCAACAGAAACACTTCATATGAACCCTTCATCCATACCACAAAATGTTAACCCAAACTACACCAATTTTGCTGTCACTGAAAACCCATCGGGCTCTAACACGCAAGGCCCATACCAATCCAACCCTTATCAACCACCCCATCCACCAATTCCCTCCACTCACATACTAAGGCATCATGGTCCTTACGGGATGCCTATAGCCAATAATCAAGCAGTTGGAATGCAATCACATAACCCTATCCATGGTGAGGCTCAAATAGGTGGAAAGTGGCAGCATTTAGAGGAAAGGGTCCGAGCTATAGAAGGCAGTAGTTATGGCGCAATAGAAGCACCCGACTTGTGTTTAGTGCCCGACGTGATCATTCCTCACAAATTCAAGATGCCAGAATTTGAAAAATATAAGGGGATCGGCTGCCCAAGAAGTCACCTAACAATGTATTGCCGAAAGATGGCGTCTCATGCATATGACGATAAGTTGTTGATTCATTGTTTTCAAGACAGTCTTACAGGGGCTGCAGCTACCTGGTATACTCAATTGGAGCGAACTCACATTCGCTCATGGAAAGATCTGGCTGACGCTTTCATCCGGCAGTATAAATACAACATAGAGATGGCACCTGATAGATCCCAATTGCAAAATATGGCCAAAAGGGAGGAGGAAACTTTCAAGGAGTATGCCCAACGATGGAGAGAGTTGGCTGCTCAGGTTCAGCCCCCTCTATTTGAAAGGGAAATGATTGGGATGTTCATGGATACTCTACCGGCACCATTTTATGATAAGATGGTCGGCAGTGTGTCGGCAAATTTTTCTGATATGGTACTTATTGGAGAAAGGATTGAAAATGGTTTGCGCCGAGGACGGATCACGTATAATACAGTTGGTAATGTAAATATGAAAAAACCAACCAGCAACTCTTGGAAAAAGAAAGAAGGAGAGACCCACCATGTTACTATCGACCCAAACAGACAAATGGCCGTGCCACCCAATTACCCGGCTCCATACCAACACCAATACCTAGCCTACCCGCAGATGGTGGCCACCTCTCAACCTGGTCACCAAGCATCCTACATTCCACCCCCATCTTTCCAGCCAATAGCCCCTATTTCACCCACACCACCACAAATGGCCCTCCAGCAACAAACCCAAAAACCTTGGAACCAAAACACCAACCCACCCCAAAAAAGGTCAAATAACAATGAAAGAAAACCAGTACAATTTGACCCAATACCCATGAGCTACACCGAGCTATTTCCCGTCTTGATTCAAAATTCTTTGATAGCCCCATGTCCCATGAAACCTGTAGAACCACCATACCCAAAATGGTATGATCCGTCTGCTAAATGTGAATATCACGCTGGGGCAGTTGGGCATTCAATTGAGAATTGCCAAGGATTCAAATACAAAGTGCAGAACTTGATAAATGCGAAGTGGCTAAATTTTGAAAAAGACACTCCTAATATAGGGAATAATTCGTTGCCGAGTCATAAAGGACCTACGATGAATTGTATAGAAGAAGAGGTTGATATGATCAACGAAGCATTCTCGGGATATCCGAGGCCTCTGATTATCCGCTATACAGATAACACGGCTGTCCCAACACCTGATGGCCTGAAGCCTGTCACAATAAGACTGCCCGGACCGTTCCCATATAAGAGCAACAAAGAAGTGCCTTGGAAGTATGATGCTGAAGTTCTTGGGGGAAAACAGGAAGAAGAAAAATCTGAGAATTCAAAAGAACCTACATGTGAGGTGGTAAACATAGCGGGGATTGGGGGGATGACCAGGGGTGGCCGTATCTATACCCCCATGGAGGATAAAAGAGAAAAACCCTGTGGAGAAGCCATTCTGGCAGGTCCCGAGCCAGAAACTAGCAAAAGGGAAGAAAGAAGGGAAATTAAAAAATCAGTTTCTGATGAGGAGGCTTGTGAATTCCTAAAAATGATCAGTCAGAGTGAATACGCGGTCGTCGAACAGTTAAACCGCATCCCCGCCAAAATATCATTACTGGCGTTGATGATGAATTCTGAGCCCCATAGAAGAGTATTATTGAAAATATTGAATGAGGCCCACGTAGTTCACAACTTGTCGGTAGAGAATTTTGAAGGCATTGCTAATAACCTTACGGACAACAATTTCCTTACCTTCGCAGACAGTGAGGTCCCTGATAACGGAGCAGGGCACAATAAGGCTTTGCATATATCTGTGAAGTATAGGGATCATATCTTGGCCCGTGTGTTAATAGATAATGGTTCCTCATTAAATATGATGCCTAAAATCACTTTAGCTAAACTACCACATGAAGAAACTCATATGAGACCAAGCTCTATGGTGGTGAGGGCCTTTGATGGGTCTAGGAGAGGTATTGAAAATGAAATTGACCTGCCAAAGATACAAATCGGTCCAATTCTCTTCAATATAACTTTTCAAGTGATGGATATTGTGCCGGCATATAGCTGTCTTCTCGGTAGACCGTGGATTCATTCGGCCCGAGCTGTGCCCTCCACGCTGCATCAAAAATTGAAATTCATTATAGACAATAGGCTGGTTATTGTCTCCGCGGAAGAAGACTTTCTGGTTAGCAAACCATCTAGTACTCCTTATATCGAGGCTGCTGAAGAAGCCTTGGAAACTCATTTCCAAGCTTTAGAAATTGCTAATGTTACTACTGTTAAGGAGGGAGAGGTGGTGGACCAATATCGACCTCCAAAAGCTTTGTTAATGATGGCCAAAACCATGTTGAAAAGTGGATTTCAGCCCGGAGATAGACTGGGGAAAAACAACAGAGGGTTAGCCCAGCCTTTGCAGTTGATTGAGAATAAGCGCAGGTTCGGGCTAGGGTACAAACTCACTGAGGAAGGAAGGAGAAGGCTTAGGGAGGAGATGGAAGGAAAAAAGGAGGCTAGATTGGAAAAATGGAAGCCCCAGATTAAAAGGGTCCCTCTGCGCCATATCTCAGAAAGTTTCTGGAGTGCCGGGTTTGAAACTCCAGACATGATAGCGGTTGTTGATAAAGAGGAGCCGCTCAGCATAGATGACCTGGTGATGGTCTGCCCACCGGGACATAAGCTAAAAAATTGGGAAACCATCGAGCTTCCTGTGATTTTAAATTCAGTCTACATGTAATTTGTAATTGCTGTGAAATTTTATAAATAGACAATATTTTGTACATATGTTTGATCAATAAATACCATTGAATTCTTTCAGAAATATTCTCTTCCCCTTTCCAATACATCCATACCTTATCCTTTTTACATATTTGCAGATCCAAAAACAACTTGCCTAATGATGATCGTGCTAGTATTGTATTGAATAATTTTGACTGTCTTGTTAATCAAGCGGATGATGAAACAGAATTTGACCGTCTGGGGAATTATTAAGGTTGGTTGAGCAGGAATCTAGATTGATACAACCTCACCAAGAGACTGTCGAATTAATAAATCTGGGGACTGAGGAGGATAAAAAAGAGGTGAAGATAGGCGCGTTCAAAAAACGCTCTCGGTTAGTGTTACTATTAAATGAATATAGAGACATTTTTGCTTGGTCGACCAAGACATGCCAGATTGGACACATCGATCAGAGAACATAAGTTGCCTTTAAAGCCATCGATTGCCACGGTGAAACAGAAGTTGAGAAGAATGAAGCCTGAGATGTCCCTAAAAATCCGAGAAGAAGTAAAAAAGCAGTTCGATGCAGGTTTCCTGACCGTAGCAAAATACCCGGAGTGGGTCGCAAACATAGTACCGGTACCTAAGAAAGACGGAAAGGTGCGAATGTGCATAGATTTCAGGGATCTAAATAGGGCGAGTCCAAAGGATGACTTCCCTCTGCCTCACATCGACGTATTAGTTGATAATACTGCTCAATTCGCTTACTTTTCGTTCATGGACGGTTTCTCTGGATATAATCAAATTAAAATGGCTGAAGAGGATATGGAGAAAACCACTTTCATTACAGCTTGGGGAACTTTTTGTTACAAAGTCATGCCTTTCGGTCTAAAAAACGCAGGGGCAACATATCAAAGAGCCATGGTGACGTTATTCCATGACATGATTCATAGAGAAATCGAGGTATATGTAGATGACATGATTGCCAAGTCAAGAACAGAGGAGGAGCACCTCGATAATTTGCAAAAACTATTTGAGCGTCTCCGAAAGTTCAGGTTGAGAATGAACCCAGCCAAGTGCACTTTCTGCAAAGTCGTGAAACCGCTAGGGTTCATTGTTAGTGAAAGGAATTGAGGTTGATCCTGATAAGGTCCGCGCAATCTTAGAAAATGCCAGCCCCAAAAAATGAGAGAAGGAAGTACGAGGGTTTCTTGGAAGGATAAATTACATCGCTAGGTTCATTTTCCAGTTGACAGCCACCTGTGAACCGATTTTCAAACTCTTGCGCAAGAATCAGCCCATTAGTTGGAATGAGGACTGCTAAGAAGCTTTTGAAAAGATTAAGCTTTATTTGCAAGACCCTCCAATCCTAGTCCCTCCAGTCCCAGGGAGACCATTAATTTTATACTTGACAGTGACGGGTAACGCCATGGGATGTATGCTCGGGCAACAAGATGCATCTGGAAAGAAAGAACATGCCATTTACTATCTGAGCAAGAAGTTTACCGACTATGAGGCAAAGTATTCCTTGTTAGAACAAACCTGTTGCGCATTGGCATGGGCCGCTCATCGTTTAAGACAGTACTTGTTGAGCCATACTACTTGGTTGATCTCTAGGATGGATCCGATTAAGTACATCTTTGAGAAGCCCGCTTTGTCTGGACGAATTGCCAGATGGCAGGTTTTGTTATCAGAATATGATATTGTGTATGTTACGCAAAAGGCAATTAAAGGAAGTGCGCTTGCAGATTACTTGGCTCAACAGCCTCTAAGTGATTATCAGCCGATGAGGCAAGGGTTTCCGGATGAGGATTTAATGGCAGTATTTAGTGAGCCGGAGCGGGAAGTAAAAGAGAAGTGGATGATGTTGTTTGATGGAGCATCCAACATAATGGGTCATGGTATAGGAGCCATATTAATTTCCCCAGAAGGACAATATGTACCTATCACGGCTAGATTAGGCTTTGATTGTACTAATAATGTGGCCGAATACGAAGCCTGCGTCATGGGAATACAAGCAACAATTGATGCTAATGTCAAGAACTTGGAGGTCTATGGTGATTCAGCTCTAGTCATCCATCAGGTTAAAGGTGAATGGGAAACTAGAGATGCAAAGTTGATCCCATACCAAGCTTATGTTAAGAAATTGTTTGAGCACTTTGAGGATATCACTTTTGCACATATACCTCGAGAGGACAACCAATTGGCTGACGCCCTAGCCACCCTCTCGTCTATGTTTAAAATAGGTAAAGAGGAGGATATGCCCCTCATCCAGATTCAACGTCGAGATCGGCAAGCCTTTTGCCAGTCAATTGAAGAGGAACAGGATGGGCAACCCTAGTATCATGATATCCGGCGCTTTCTGAAAGATAAGGAGTATCCCGATCATGCCTCAGAAAATGACAAAAGAACTTTAAGGAGATTAGCTGCAAGTTTCTTTCTCGACGGAGAAATTTTATATAAAAGGAATCATGATATGGTCCTGCTCAGGTGTGTAGACGCGGCAGAGGCTAGTAAAATTGTGAAAGAGGTCCATGAGGGGTCTTTTGGTGCACATGCTAACGGACACGCAATGGCAAGGAAGATCCTCAGAGCAGGATACTACTGGTTGACCATGGAGATTGATTGCTATAAGTATGTTAAGACTTGTCATAAATGCCAGGTATACGCTGACAACATCCATGTGCCGCCTACATCCTTGAATGTATTATCTTCACCATGGCCATTCGCTATGTGGGGAATGGATGTCATTGGACCAATTGAGCCTAAAGCATCCAACGGGCATCGTTTCATATTGGTTGCTATTGACTATTTCACCAAATGGGTCGAGGCTGCTTCCTATGTCAGCGTGACCCGAAGTGTGGTGGTAAAGTTCGTAAAAAGGGATTTAATTTGCCGGTATGGGTTGCCCAACAAAATCATCACAGAGAATGGTACCAATCTTAATAACAAAATGATGAAAGAATTGTGTGACCAGTTCAAGATCCAGCATCATAATTCCTCCCCATACAGGCCAAAGATGAATGGAGCGGTAGAGGCAGCCAATAAAAACATCAAGAAAATCGTCCAAAAAATGGTGCTCACATATAAAGATTGGCATGAGATGCTCCCCTATGCCCTCCATGCATATCGTACTTCAATTCGTACCTCTACTGGAGCAACTCCGTTCTCGCTTGTTTATGGAATGGAGGCTGTCCTTCCTATTGAAGTAGAAATCCCTTCATTAAGGGTGTTAATGGACGCAAAATTGGAAGAGGCAGAGTGGGTGCAAGCCCGAGTTGATCAGTTAAATTTGGTTGATGAAAAAAGATTGGTGGCATTGTGTCACGGACAGCTATATCAGAAAAGGATGAAGAAAATATTCGAAAGGAAAGTACGTCCCCGAGCATTTCAAGAAGGAGATTTGGTTCTCAAAAAGTTATTACCTATGCAAAAAGCGCTACAAGGAAAATGGGCCCCAAACTATCATGGGCCATATGTAGTGAAGAAGGCCTTCTCGGGAGGAGCGTTGATTTTAACTGATATGGATGGGAATGACCTGGCAAATCCAACCAACGCTGATGCTGTAAAAAAGTATTATGCTTAATAAAAGCCCGCTAGGTCGAAAACCCGCAAGGGCGATCTAGGCAAAATTTAGGGCATCTGAAAAGCCCGCTAGGTCGAAAACCCGGAAGGGCGACCTAGGCAAAAGTTAGGGCATCCAGAAGCCCGCTAGGTCGAAAACCCCGCAAGGCGATCTAGGCAAAAGTTAGGGCATCCAAAAGCCCGCTAGGTCGAAAACCCGCAAGGGCGATCTAGGCAAAAGTTAGGGCATCTGAAAAGCCCGCTAGGTCGAAAACCCGCAAGGGCGATCTAGGAAAAAGTTAGGGCATCTGAAAAGCCCGCTAGGTCGAAAACCCGCAAGGGCGATCTAGGCAAAAGTTAGGGCATCTGAAAAGCCCGCTAGGTCGAAAACCCGCAAGGGCGATCTAGGCAAAAGTTAGGGCATCTGAAAAGCCCGCTAGGTCGAAAACCCGCAAGGGCGATCTAGGCAAAAGTAGGGCCCGCTAGGTCGAAAACCCGCAAGGGCGATCTAGGCAAAAGTTAGGGCATCTGAAAAGCCCGCTAGGTCGAAAACCCGCAAGGGCGATCTAGGGAAAAGTTAGGGCATCTGAAAAGACCGATGGGTCAAAAACCCACAAGGGCGTCCTAGACAAATAAAAGAAAAAGTTCTTACCATCACGAGATGATCTCCAAGAATGAGTGGGGACAAGAATGTGATACAGGGGCAAATCGATGAAAGGGCCAGGAACAAATAAAGGAGAAATAGGCCAACATTGAAATCGGTTCGGAGCCGATCGGAACAAGGCTGGGCTGATATTGGGGCAAGTCGTTTGACTAGGCTGATACTGGGGCAAAATTTTGTTTCCTAATAAGCATGGGAGATAAGGCAGGAAAGGTTATGAAAATACAATACTAGTACTGGTCGTCTCAAAGGCACAAAAACATCCAAGATTACACCTCCAAATACATATTCTTCTAATTCTTCCTTTCTTTGTACCTTTAAAGTTCAGCCATTTCATGGGTTCAGTTGTATTCTGTGATCAAGCGTATATACAAAATTAAGTGTATCGCAGCAATTATTAAATACTAAGACTGTTTAAATCACAGTTAGATCGAAAATTTTGCAAGTAATGGACATCTAATAACATGAATGATTTCTTCTCTACAGAATAGGCATTGCGATACACAAAGTTTGCCAACAAGATCAAAATGGAAGGCCTATCGGAGGCTTTAACTCATTCAAAAAGTCTTAAGAGGTGTGCTATAGGGAAGCCGTGGATTCAGAGGCTGCAACAGTAAATAAAAATCAAAATCATTCCAATCAAGTTTTCGTTATATTTTAATTTTCAGCCTATCACGCGAGGCTCTGCATGTTTACATTTCTGCACTTCAGCCTATCACACGAGGCTCTGCATGTTTAAATTTCTGCATTTCAGCCTATCACACGAGGCTCTGCATGTTCAATTTTCTCGCATTTTAGCCTATCACACGAGGCTCTCGCATGTTTAATTTTCTCGTATTTCAGCCTATCACACGAGGCTCGCATGTTTATATTTCGCACTTCAGCCTATCACACGAGGCTCGCATGTTTAAATTTTTGCATTTCACCATCACACGAGGCTCGCATGTTTAATTTTCTGCATTTCACCTATCACACGAGGCTCGCATGTTTACATTTTTGCACTTCAGCCTATCACACGAGGCTCGTATGTTTAAATTTCGCATTTCAGCCTATCACACGAGGCTCTGCATGTTTAATTTTCTGCATTTCAGCCTATCACACGAGGCTCTGCATGTTTAATTTTCTGCATTTCAGCCTATCACACGAGGCTCTGCATGTTTAAATTTTCTGCATTTCAGCCTATCACACGAGGCTCTGCATGTTTACATTTCTGCACTTCAGCCTATCACACAAGGCTCTGCATGTTTAAATTCCTGCATTCCAGCCTATCACACGAGGCTCTGCATGTTTAATTTTCTGCATTTCAGCCTATCACACGAGGCTCTGCATGATTACAGTTCTGCACTTCAGCCTAGCACATGAGGCTCTGCATGTTTAATTTTCTGCATTTCAGCCTATCACACGAGGCTCTGCATGTTTAATTTTCTGCATTTCCGCCTATCACACAAGGCCCCTGCACGTTTAAATTTATGCATCTTGGCCTATCACACAAGGCCCCTGCACGTTTAAATTTCTGAATCTTGGCCTATCACACAAGGCTCCTATACGTTTAAATTTATGCATCTTGGCCTATAACACAAGGCCCCTGCATGTTTAAATTTCTGCATCTCGGCCTATCACACGAGGCTTTGCATGTTCGCTTTTCTGCATTTCAGCCTATTACCCGAGGCTCTGCAGGCGCAAATTTTCAAGATACACAATAAGGTACCAATACACTCTGCGTCTTCCGGAAGAAATTGGTTCACGTCTTTACTCACTTCTCACTGGGATAATACGAGAAGTGTCTCCGTATTATCTAGTGAGAACTGAGCAAAGAGGGGCAAACTGTGAACACCAATTTCCGTCCGGGAATTTTTAATTAAATCACAAAGGTTAAATGAATGGAAGAGACAAGAGAAAAGATAGAAATAAAATAGGAAAAGATCAGAGGGTCAATAGTATAAAAAAATAAAAAATATATAAAATAAATAATAATAATAATAATAATAATAATAATAATAATAATAATAATAATAATAATAACCATGATAAACAAAAGGGCAAAAGAAGAAAATAAAAGAAGAAAAGAATAGGTCTTTGTCCTAAGAAGCTAGGGTTAGTTAGGAATTAGTTAGGTTTAGTTAGAGGTTAGTTAGGTTTGTTATTTGTTGGTTTAGGAAGGAATGAAGAGGAGGAGAGGATTACTACGATTAAGAAGGAGGTATAAAAGTCAGCTTTAAAAAAAGGGGAGGGAGCTTGCTCTTTCGGTGGAGGATTTTTGGTTTTTCTTTGGTTCGGTTTGTGATTGGAAGAAGGATTCTTGAAGCTCTCTCTCTCCCACTGCTTCTGCAGCAGAAGAGATTCTGGGGATTTTCTCACTGATTCTTGGAATTTTGGGTGAAAAAGCTCCTCCTTCGACCATTGGTAGCCTTCGGAATTCCAGGACGTCTAGAGGGGATTGGCTATTGGTAGCCAATTTTTGGAGTTTCTGAACAAAGTGGTTCGAAGTCTTCTCATTTTCTGTGCAACCTTCCGAAGGTAAGTTCGGTTCTCCTCCTAATTTAACGTTTTTCGTTTCACTACCCATCCTACATCCATGCCCAAGGAGTTGCCTGTATAAAATCTGCCATGGATGAAATAACTAGATGCTTGTGACTTTACTATTGAACTGCATTACCTAGGATTTCTGTGTTTGAACAGGGACTGATTCTTTTCAAATTTTTTTGATTGAACTAATCATTGGGTAAGGATGTATTATCTGGTCTTCGTTCATATGGAAATAGAGGTTTGGGGAATATTAGAGAATGTTCATCTAGGCTGAATCAATAAAAGAGATTGCAAATTCTAATATAATCCAACATTAGGAAAGGAGATTTGCTGGTTCATTGCGTATTAGGGCCTAAACTGATAAGATTTTACTTACTAAAATTCTGCTATATCAGTAACTATATCAAAAGACTCCTTATCTTTAAATGTAGAAGAATAGGCAATTTGGCAAACCTAATGCAAGATTTAAAAAAAAAACTCTTCATCTAGATAAGATTGCTTTATCCCGTTTTAATAAAAGTCAACTCTTGAAGTATCAGACTGATGGGGAAATTGCAAACTCTATGTTAGTCATCCTACTAGCTTCAGGTTATAACTGTAATCCTGTGGTTTTGATGCCAAGCGCCTAAAGACCCTTAACTCTAGTGGTATCTGTTCTTAGTATACAGCCAACCTAGAATTTGGTTGCTGGTTTTAGTATCTAGATCAGTTAGCAGAAAGTCTTGAGTTGTTGAGAACTAGTCATTAAGATTTGGTACTTCCCTTATCATCAAACTACTCTTTAGTCAATGAAGGACAGGGGATCATGCTGACATCTCAACTGAAACATGTGGCCAAAACCAGATTTGGGGAGAAATTAAAACCAAAGACTTTTTAGTAACCTCGAATCGGGTTTCATCGGCTGCTCGAGGATTGAGAGAAGGCTTGTTTAGGTCTTTGAGTGCAAATCATAGGTCTCTCGAGTAAAGTATGCCTAACAGGTAAGTCTTGATTTTGTTAGCCTCTGATCCTGTGTAGATTAGTTAGATTAGAAGTCGATTGGACATAGGTTCAGAGGTTCAGGTAACAGAAATTAAATCAGAATCAATCAACATGGTCAACCAACCAAGTTCGATCCTTGTCCTTATTCAGCTAGGCACTGATCCAAATTTAGGATCCTTATGCAAGTTTCAGGGACAAAAAGCCACTAAGGTTCCAACCTTGGGCCGCTATCAACCCAAACAATGTCAGGATTTAGCCCATTAGATAAAGAAAGATCCAAATATAGGAATTTAAACCAGTATCCTCGACGGAACTTGGGATCACACCACTTTTGCCTTTCAATTCTCTGAAACTGAGGCAACAACCATGCTGCTTACTGATCCTATGTTCTCAATCCTACATACCTGTATTATAAGCTTGAATTAGGTGGCTAATGAGCCTGAACCATAGGTCAAAAGCTCAGGTTTCAGAGTAGGGTAGGGAACTAGTCCAGCTAGTGATTTTTGTATGCTCATCCTGTTGAAATTGGATAACCTGCTAACTGTAACAGATCCCCGCATTGGCCTGATACTCTGGTTTCAAGATCATTCTGGAGGTCTTTGGGTTAAGGTGTGAATTCATTACATGGAACTTTGCAATAACAGGTTAGCAGGGGTCTTCAAACGTAATTACTAAGGGTAGATAAAAGTAAACAGTGATACTGGCCTAAGTGGTACAAGACTAAGGCCTGATTATGCTGCACCTGCAAGATAAAAATTAATGTGCACTTAGAAGATTTGTTAGAAAGAGTCCAGTTGGCAGTTTTGGGTTTAGTTGTAGGTAGCAGAACATTCCCCGTGTTTGTGATCAATTGAATTTGCTCTGGCAGGCTACCATCAAGTTCCATGCAAAGATAATGCATTAGTTTAGTTGATAGCAGGGATCAAAATTAGTTGAAAGTAGAATGTAATTTCTTTTTATAAAACCAATCACTTAATGGATTCAGTCCTAGACAATTTTAGGATGTTCAAAGACCCTTACCCATTTGACTGGTTGACTTAGAGAATGGGAATGAAATCCAGGCCTAGAAAATTAGACATGGGAATGAGAGACTGTCCATGTTAGCAGCAGTAGGCTCAGGATCTGTTGTCCAACATCTTTGTATGGTGATTACTGGTCAGTAAACCAGTCTCTGCAGCAGGCCACTCAAGAATGCAGAAGCATAGCTATGTGGAATGAGTAATGCAAATTACCGATCCCATTCACCCTGTGCATTCTTTGGCAAGTGTGGATTCTTTAGTCATATTCTGTCATAGCAGTACTAAATGTAGTAACAGGTACCAGTAGGCTACTCCTTTGGCCAAATGGAAAAGGATCACTTAAGATCCTTAATCTGCACCAGAAATGCAAGTCAATGCTAGAACTATGGCACCAGGTTTGTGGTACCTATGATCACAAATTCATATACTGTTCCTGTTAGATGCAGAGATACAAAATGCATAGTTTTGACCCCAAACACATCAGGATGGTTGTCAAACATTACAACAGCTCCTAACAGCTAGGATTCTAGCTCAGGGTTCTCTGTAATGACATTTAAATTCATGCATAAGTCACCATTCACCACCCAGTCTTGGCCAAATGAAAGATCATGCATATCAAAATAGCAGCAAGAAATCAAATGATGAAAAAGAGTGGCTTGCCATAGCATTTTCAGCCAAGGCATAGTTATAGGTGGCTTCGTCCAAATTTACTTCACTATGACTTGCACCTGTTAGCAGTAAAAGGGATAGGATTGTAATTCAGTGTTAATATAAACCATGGCCTGGTTATAGACTGGTTTTGGATGGCCCACCCAGTGCCTTGCTTACAATGCAATCCGTGGTTCCAAATCAAAAAACCAGAAGTAGATCAGAACCTAACCCCACTCAAAAAACAGTTGGCTCTCAAAAAAAGAGACATGGGTAAGAATTTGATAGGTAGGATTCTGTTTTCTCTAGTGAATATGGTAAATAGTCCTAGACTGCACCTAATGCAAACATTTTAGCATAGCAGGGACTGAAAAAAAAAAGTCTTTTATTTCCTCCCATACACCGCACCGTGGTAATGTAGGCTAAGACCCCGTTTGAATCCAAGAGTTGGCTCATTTAAGGTGTAGGTGACCCTGAGGTTTGGTCTACCCTTATAGGCTTCAAGAAGTATTTTGACAACTGATTTAGAATTGGAAACTAAGCCTAAATCTATGATCTGATATTTGGTTTTAGTTACAACAGGAATGTACGCCGATTCTCGCATAATAAATTGTTAGAAGATGCTGAGTTTAGAACTTAGGCATGTCAAGTGGGCAATTTTCTTTAGCTTGCCCCCTGTAAATATATCTCAGATCTGAACCAGCATGTGGTAGCAACGATTTAATGCATGTCTTAAATCCGCCATATCAGTAGTCATAAGATAATGAGTGGGTCTGGAACCTATGTAAATATCAAAGAAATTGAACCAACTTAGCAAAGGCAAGGGGAAAATGTAAAATAATCCGAGAACAGCTATAGGAGCAGAACCTACATGGCCAGATACCCTCCATCAAACTGGAGGGATAAGCTAGCCTATGGAAGATCAAACAGCATCCTGGCCATGGATGAAGGAAAGGGTGCAATTCAGATTAATGTCAAAATTACGACAGCAAGACACCTAGAATAGAAACTCTTTTTTTTATCGAAGGTGAAAGGTGGATAACGAGAAATGACCTGAGTTAAGATTTCTATATACATGAAGGATCCAGTGTACAAGAAAAAGATCCAAGATCTCACGCAATGAACTCCAAAGTTGAAAGTCAAAGATACCCTGTCTTTTAATGTTTGAGAATCATATATAGTCGTCGTGCAACCTTCGCTTGCCTTTCGACTGTGCATGTGGATTAAGGATCTTTCTTTTTAATACTTTTCAAAAATATTCCTTTCCTCTAAAAATGTTTTTTCAAAGTTCCTAAAAGACCCAAGATCTCACGCAATGAGCTCCAAAGTTGAAAGTGCAGCATACCCTGTCTTTTAATGTTTGGAGAATCATATGAGTCGTTGTGCAACCTTCGCTTGCCTTCGACTCTGTGCATGTGGATTAAGGATCTTTCTTTTTAATACTTTTTCAAATTTTCCTCTAAAAATGTTTTTTCAAAGTTCCTAAAAGACCCAAGATCTTACGCAATGAGCTCCAAAGTTGAAAGTGCAGCATACCCTGTCTTTTAATGTTTGGAGAATCATATGAGTCGCGTGCAAACCTTCGCTGCCTTCAACTCGTGCATGGGATTAAGGATCTTTCTTTTTAATACTTTTTCAAAATATTCCTTTCCTCTAAAAATGTTTTTTCAAAGTTCCTAAAAGATCCAAGATCTCACGCAATGAGCTCCAAAGTTGAAAGTAAAACTTACCGTGTCTTTCGATGTTTGGAGAATCATATGAGTCGCTGCAACCTTCTCGCTTGTCTTGACTCTGTGCAGGTGGATTAAGGATCTTCCTTTTAATGCTTTTTCAAAAATATTCCTTTCCTCTAAAAATGTTTTTTCAAAGTTCCTAAAAGACCCAAGATCTCACGCAATGAGCTCCAAAGTTGAAAGTGCAGCATACCCTGTCTTTTAATGTTTGGAGAATCATATGAGTCGCCATGCAACCTCCGCTTTGCCTTTGACTCTCAGGCATGTGGATTAAGGATCTTTCTTTTTAATACTTTTTTCAAAATATTCCTTTCCTCTAAAAAATGTTTTTTCAAAGTTCCTAAAAGACCCAAGATCTCACAATGAGCTCCAAAGTTGAAAGTGCAAGATACCCCCTTTTTTAATGTTTGGAGAATCATATGAATCGTCGGCAACCTTCGCTTGCCTTCGACTCTGTGTGTGGATTAAGGATCTTTCTTTATAATACTTTTTCAAAAATATTCCTTTCCTCTAAAAAATGTTTTTTCAAAGTTCCTAAAGGATCAAGATCTCACGCAATGAGCTCCAAAGTTGAAAGTGTACTACCCCCGTCTTTCGATGTTTGGAGAATCATATGAGTCGTCAAAACTTCGCTTGTCTTCGACTCTGCAGGTGGATTAAGGATCTTCCTTTTAATGCTATTTCAAAACTATTCTTTTCCTCTAAAATGATTTTCAAAGTTTCTAAAAGACCCAAGATCTCACGCAATGAGCTCCAAAGTTGAAAGTCAAAGATACCCCTGTCTTTTAATGTTTGGAGAATCATATGAGTCGTCAATGCAACCTTCGCTTGCCTTCACTGTGCACGTGGATTAAGGATCTTTCTTTTTAATACTATTTCAAAACTATTCCCTTTCCTCTAAAATGATTTCCAAAAGTTTCGGAAAGACCCAAGATCTCACGCAATGAGCTCCAAAGTTGAAAGTGCAGCATACCCTGTTCTTTCATGTTTGGAGAATCATATGAGTTGTCGTGCAACCTTCGCTTGCCTTCAACTTTGTGCATGTGGATTAGGGATCCCTTTCAATCTCCTCTCAAAATGCTTCCTTTCTATCCAAGTAATTCTCAAAACAGAACTACGTAGCCTTGAGTTTCCCATTGCACCCGGGAATACGTAGGAGCAGGATCAAGTCCTGTCAGGCTATTTTCCATGAACCTATTTATTTTCTATTCTATTTTAAGGGATCAAACAGTTTTCAAAATATCACACGCTCAGTTTAAGGGTACCATTCCTTGGAATGGGCGAGTAGGGTGCCTAATACCTTCCCTATTTGTAACCGACTCCCGAACCTAGAATTTCATCCTCAAGTTAGGGTTTTTCCAAATGTTTTCCCTTAAAATAAAATTTGGTGGCGGCTCCACATACAATTAAATTCTATTTTTAAATTTCTAGCGAGTTCGTCGTCTCGTCGGAATTACGGTTGCGACAATGGCCTATGTTGTCAGGCCTCACCAAACTTTATTTTTTCCGGCAATAGCGGGACCTCATTTGCATTCTCCTGTCAACAACAGGACTTCAAGCACGTTTATTTTTCTGTCCACCTGTCAAGCAGGCTTGCATTTATCCTGGTAACAGCAGGATTTCATTTGCATCTTCCCGGCCACAGCGGGACCTCATTTGCATTCTCCTGTCAACAACAGGACTTCAAGCACGTTTATTTTCTCCAATTGGCTGTCAAGCGTTTGCATTTATCCCGGCAACAACAGGATTTCATTTGCATCTTCCCGGCAACAGCGGGACCTCATTTGCATTCTCCTGTCAACAACAGGACTTCAAACATGTTTAATTTCCGTTCACCTGTCAAGAAGGTTTGCATTCATCCTGGCAACAGCAGGATTTCATTTGCATTTTTCCGTCAACAACGGGTTTCCCATCAAGTTTAAATTTCTGCATCATGGCCTATAGTGTCAGGTCACCATCAAGTTTACATTTTTCATCATGGCTTATAGTGTCAGGCCTCATCAAGTTTAAATTTCTGCATCATGGCCTATGTTGTCAAGCTACCCTCAAGTTTACATTTCGGCATCATGGCCTATGTTGTCAGGCCACCATCAAGTTTATCTTTTTTGCATTCATCCTAGCAACAGTAGGATTTCATTTGTGTTCTTCCACAACAACTAGGGTTCCCTTCAAGTTTAGTTTATTCCTCTCAGCCTATGTTGTCGTCACCATCTAGTTCTTTACTACTTTTAGGCCTATGTTTTACAGTGCCACCATCTAGTTTAGTTTATCGCTTTTGGCCTATAGTGTCGCCTCCTTCAACTTTCTTTTTGCATTTCGCCTATAGTGTCGTGCCACCTTGTACATATCTTACATTTTAGTTCTTGCATATTTACCTGTCTTAAACAGGTCGCTTTCATTCTGCCGAGCCCGTCATAATGGGCCATTTCTTTTCCTCTTTGCCTATTTTAGTGGGCCACTTTCATTTCATTTTTGCTTGCCTCAACGAGCATTCCGCACCTGGCCTAACAGGCCTTTATTCATTTCTTTTAGCCTAGTTAGACTATGCCATTAAGCCCGCATATTCAAACCCTATCGGCCCACAAAGCCGGTAAGGTCATTCAATCATTGCTCCTCAGGCATGCAGGAGGTACACTTTAAGCTCAAGGCTTCTAGTGTCATTCTCGGGATTTCTTCAAAAAGCCCGCCTCAGACACAAGGTGTCCACGTCTTTACTCATTTCCTACCATGATAATTCAGAGAATCATTTCTCACATTATCTGGTAGGAAAATGAGTAAAGAGGGGCAAACTGTAAACACCCATTTATGTCCGAGGCCACATTCTAAAATTTATTGATCAAGAAACCAAAAATAAATAAAAGGTAAAAAACAGAAAAAAAAAACTAAAACGAAAAATAAATAAGCAATAAAAACATAAATAAGGAAATAACAAAAAGACTAAAATTGAAAATACAGACTTTAAAACAAAAAATATACATATAAAAAAAATCAAAATCTGAAAAGAAAAAATAAATAAATAAAAAACCAAATGAAAGAAGAAAAACTAACTAAAAGAACAAAAATAAAAAAAAAGAAAAATTAATAAAAAAATAAAACAACACTAATAATAAACAGAAACAAAATAAACAGACAAATAGAGAAACAGACAACAATAAAAAAGGAAAAATCAGTAAAGAGTTTTGGAAGAAATAGTAAATCTGGAAAAATAAAATAAAGAAAAGTAAAAGGTTAATAAAATCAAAATAATAAAAGGGAAAATAAAATAAACAAAATGGAAAAGAAAAATAAATAATAAATAGAAAAAAATTTAGAAAAAGAAATAAAAAATTTTAAATCAGAAAAAATAAAATTAATTGAAGAATAGAAATTAAAAATTAAAAATGGGGAAAAAGAAAATAAAATTAAAATAACAAGAAAACAAAGAAAAAGGAAAAGGGAGAAAACTAATAAACACAAAAAAAGGAGCGTACCCAATAGATCTCGTGGTACCTGATTTGATCAAGACAAAAAAGGATAAATAGTTTTGAACCCCAGGAATAGGTAACAAGCATGCAGTGTAGAGGAGCTTGGCTTGATAAGGCTAAAACCATAGGTGATTACATCGCTGATTGATGTTCAAATATAGTTTCGTTCGGGTTGAGAAGTTGGATCGTGACTTTCACGTCGCACAGTGCTCGTAAGCATGAGCCTAAAAAGAATTCATGCAAAATAACGAAGTGTAGAGGCCGTGGCTTTCTTCACTTCCTCTCTGGACTGACCTTGCCAACAACACTGAATTTAAGGGAACTAATGAAGAATGGCAGTCCTTGCTTGGCTGTCAGAAGACAACCCCATGCCTCGTGCAGAACCCATGTAGTACTTGGCCCTTGAAAGGCACATTCAAGAACAGCCACGAGCCACCGCATCGATAGCCCGATGGCTCTTAGGTAGCCTCGTGTAAGTCATGTACGTTTGCTTCACAGGTAGCGCCGAATGTTGTGACCAGGCAGAGACACTAAGCTCGTTCGGGCAACCAAGGGCTCATCATTCAGACTACCCCATATTACTTAGGATCAGGGATGACATGAAACATAGTGAACCAGGCTCTTGCTCCAAATCTGCAGCGTTCATTGACCAAGCCATCTAGAACGCATTCAAAATCCAGCTTCTTTGACTCAAATCTAGTCCATGGAAAATGCCTTAAACATGAAACTGGATCCAAATCCTTGGTATAAGTCTAAAGACTCTCCAAGTTGCTGCTTAGGTCCTTATTCGAAGGTAATCTGGCTCAAGTTTGGTAAGCTTATCACGGAATCAACAACCCATCCCCATGCACCATGCATATATATTCCTAAGGTCGTGAGTCTTAACACAAACTCAACAATTAGTCTGGTGGCACGGTGCTTGCCCACAACCTCCCAGATACGAATTCGAGCCTACCCCTCAACATTTTGCAATATAAAATGTCCGACCTTCAAAGCATGGGTCAACAAATTTTCAGGTGGTTATTGAATATCAATTGATGACCAGTAGACCCCAGGTTCGAATCCTGGCTCCGTGCCTTCGTGGATTTAATTTAAATGCAGCTCGAAGTATGGTTTAAAGGATAACCAAGACACTGTGAACTCAACCACGAACACAACCTGATGGCGTTGATAGTGGTCCACGGTCTCCAGGATTAGGGGTTCGAATCCCCGAGAGCCCATTTCTATTTTTTCAAATAAGCAAGCCTAGCTAATCAAGACCAACCACAATTACCATACTGCCCCCATTCAAATCCATTAATTCCCTACTAGGCCCCAAACAATAAAATTACCATTCTGCCCTCCAAAAATTCCACTAATATCAGTTCTGTCCCCAAGCGTAAGATGACCATAATACCCCTAAACTTTCCATAAAATACCCATTCTGTCCCAGACTACAGAATACCCATCATGCCCCTAGGATTTCATCTAATCCCTAATATGTCCTGTTGTGTCAAATTACCTTCATACCCCTAGAAATTCATTTAATCCCTAATATGTCCTGCTGTGCCAAATTACTTTCATATCCTTGGTCATTCCATTAATCCCTATTCTGTCCCCAGAAATTAATAAAAAATTCAAGATTTCCATAAATAAATAAAAAATTCAAAATTTCCAGAAATTAATAAAAAATTCAAGATTTCCAGAAATAAATAAAAAATTCAAATTTTCCAGAAATTAATAAAAATTCTAGAAATTAAGAAAATTAATAAAAAATTCCAGAAATAAAAAAATTCCAAAATTCCTAAATAAATTCAAGATTATCAAGTATTCTCATAAAATTCCTTAATTGATAAATTCCCTCTTAAATTTCTAATAATTATTTGTGTCCTGTCTTTTCATTCATCGTTATTCAAAAATAAAAATCTTGTTTTGTGATTCTTAATCTCACGCGACGAGCTCTAAGCACGAACTGGTAGCTTTTTCTGCTGTTCGTTGTTCAGAGATTCGTATAGGTCCAAGTGCAGCCGTAGTTGTCTTGGGCCTTGTGCATATGTGGATTAGGGTTGCCTTTCCCTTTTACAAAATAAAAACCTGGCTCATTCTTATTCCACGATTTTCAAAATAAAAAATCTTGTTTTACGATTCTTAATCTCACGCGACGAGCTCTAAGCACGAACTGGTAGCTTTTTCTGCTATTCGTTGTTTAGAGATTCGTATGGGTCCAAGTGCAGCCGTAGTTGTCTTGGGCCCTGTGCATATGTGGATGAGGATCGCCCTCCTGAAAATAGTTTTCAAAAAATAGTCAAGCTATTTTTACTTTCCAAGTAGCTACGAAGGTCAAGCCTTCGAGCACATTTCAAACACTTTCGAAAGTCATGCTTTCAAAACATAACCAGAACTACGTAAGCCTTGAGTTTCCCATTGCACCGGGGAATACGTAGGAGCAGGATCAAGTCTTGTCAAGCTAACCTCCATCAAGTAATTTATCTCCATGGTAATTAAGGGATCAAACTATTTTCAAATAATCACACACTCAATTTAAGGGTACCGTTCCTCGGAACGGGCGAATAGGGTGCCTAACACCTTCCCTATTCGTAACCGACTCCCGAACTTAGTGTCTCATCCTTGAGTCAGGGTTTTTCCAAGTCTTTTCCCTTAAATAAAAATTTGGTGGCGACTCCACATAATTAATTAAATTCCATTTTAAAAATTTAGCGAGTTCGTCGTCTCGTCGGAATTACGGTTGCGACAGTAGGTATGTGGAGCGGCAATGCATTGGGGTTTTCAACAGCAGTCACCCCTTGAGAACCTAGCCCGTGGGGAGGTTCGTAACCCGGTGGCATCCCATAGGGTCACTCTTGTTCAGCAACAACCTGAAGCGGCATTGAGGCAACAGCAGCCCCCGGTGTCTCAGTCCCGGAAGGCCCCTCTGTGCCCTTTTCCAACAATTTCATCAGCTTGGCGACCTGATCTTTGAGCTCGGCCACCTCGCTTCTTAGCTCCTCATTTTGCATTTCTAGCTCACTCATGATTTTTTCCTTTTATCGAGTGCTATAAGAGTGCCTGGGAAGTCGTTAGTCCGCAATCTTTGTTATCTGCGCAAAGTTAAATTAATTAATTAATTGATTAGAAAAATAAACTTGGGGTCCAATAAATATGGGGGACCAGAATCTCGTTTGAACGTCGTTTGCCAATTGGTTGCATCTTTTGTGCTTCGAGCATGAGATGGAAATTAATATGGAATCGTGTGCAGAGATGAAGCCATTTTATTCAATCGGGGACACAGTTTATGTTACATTTTGTTCCTCTCGCTGGACTAATACAACATATTTTCTCATTCGTAAAATTAAATCTTTACAGAACTGAATGAAAATGTCGACTTCCGGTGGCGTGTGGAGCAGATGTAGAGACGCTTCAGCCTCCTTGAGCAGTCGTGGTACTTCTTCTATTGCATGTTTGCTGTTGGTTAACCTTTGTCAAACACTTGGTCCAATGATCAGACGTGTCTTTGTACCACTTGTTCTCGTCTTGTATGTCACTGATGCCTCTTTGCTACATGCGTATGACCTCGATGACCTTCCATTTTTCTTCGTTCACTTCGATTCTCGCCATGAGAAGGTGCCATCGATCTATTTCTTCATTTCTTCCGCCCGTTGCAGCAAGTCGTTCCTTTCTTCGACCACGTAATCCATCTCCAACTGGGTTCTATTTTTTGCGGCTTGGAGCTGGTTTTTCTCCTCTCTGACCGTGTGAAGTCTAGCTCTCATTTGCTGCACAGCGTTTCTCAACTGCTGGTTTTCTTGAAGTGTGGCATCCCTCTCTTGGACTCTCATTCCGAGCTCTTTATTAGCGGCTTGAAGGTTTAGGTGAACTCGGGCGGCGTGCTCCCGCTCGCCCTTTTGTTGCTCTCTGACACTCTCTAGGACAGTCTCGTTTCCACTCGTTTTTTCTCTTTTAATTCTATTACACTTTCTTGAGACTTGATTCTTCTTCCAAATGGGGTCGTTCTTTTTGGTCATGGCCTCTAACTGTTCTTTAAGCTTCTTCACAGCCTCTTCTTCAAACACTGTGGGTGGAGGTTGACTACTAGAAGGGATGGTCGAAGGTCTGAAAGGCAGTTTGATCTGCTGTACCCTGTTCCTGACCCACTGCTTGTACTCTTCTTTGGCGGCACAGCTTCGTACGCCCAGCTCTTTTCCTTTCCGTGTGACATCTTCCCAAGCTTCTCGAACTTTCTGGAGACTATTAGCGAAATCTCCTTCATATTTCCAGGAAGAAGGGGTCACCTGTTTGTCTATCGGCGGTGTCTTGAGAGGATAGGCCAGCTGCCTTTGCCACAGTATTGGATTGTAGTTGATACAACCCCTAACTCCCATGAGAGGTACGTTCGGAAATCCCTTGCAACGGTAGATGATGCTCGTTCTCTGTTGCCACGATGGTTGCCATCTAATCCGCTCCTCGGTTAGGCCGGCAAAGTGAGCCGACCATTCGTCATTGCTCATGGGCTTTATCGATAAAGAGAGCAAGTCTGACACTGGGCATTGTACCTTCGTGTTCCTCATGAAGATATGGGCAATTATCCACACGTAGAGCAGTGGTAGGCAGCAAATCAACCTTGTTCTCTTCTTTTCGTGGCAGAAGTTCAGCGTGTCGTAAACGTCTGCCAATAGAGCAGTGACGGGGTTTTCCGCTTTGTTCCTCTTCGCCAAGAATATGTCCACGAAATCCTCCATACATGGGAAAAGCAACCAGCCATAAATGGTGAGAGCTAGCACATCCATGTATACGGCCCACTGGTTTGCGGTGGCTAGATGTTGCATGTACTCCTCCAAGAACTCGCGGATGAACCCTTTGACTAGGCTCTTGGTTTGGTAGTCAGCCAGCCGATCTCTGGATTGTAGACCTAGAGCCTGCGCGGCAGCTTGGAAGGTGGAATGGTGCTCCAAGTGCTGATATGGTCTACTCCCTTCCAACGGCAGATCCAGGATCTGTTCGAACTCCTCCAAGGTGGGAGCCAGCTGAAATCCAGAAAATATGAAGCATCGGAGGGGAGGGTCGTAGTACTGCACCATAGCTGTCAGGGCCCCTTCCTGTACCTGGACCTTTAGTAGCTTCAGTATGTTGTCGTACTACTTGCAGAAGGACATCTGCTGTATGTTTGTCAGCTTGTTCCCAAACACCTCCAAACTCGTAAGGTCTTCCACCTTGACCCCAACGCGTCTCCTCTTCTTCAACTGCCCGGATTCCATATTAATTTCCATCTAACCTCTTTAATGACAGTTCTTGAGAATCTGGCCCCCACAAAAAAAGACAAAGTAAACACGTTAGACTCGGGGATGGATAAGGTTAATGAATGATGCAATTAAAGCAATAAATATGGTTGGGTTGTTTTTACCACCCTTTTTCTTTCTTTCTCTTTATTTTTTCTATTTTCTCTCTCATTCTTCTCCCTGTCTTTTTCTTTCCCCTTTTGTCACTTATTCCTCTTTTGGAGTTTCTTCTCTCTTTTCTTCTTTCTTTTTTCCTTTTTCTTCTCCCCCTTATTTTGTCTATATATTTTTCTCTCTTTTTTTTGTTTTTTTTTTTCGTTCTTCCTTCTTTTCTTACCCCTTTTGTCACTTATTTCCCTCTTTTCTTCTCTTTTTTTTTCTTTTTTTTTATTTCTATCTATTTCCCCTACTGCAGGTAAGTAAAGCTTACAAAATAGGCGTCGAGTAACCGGAGTGTGCCCTCCATATGTCCTAGAGGGGTAACCTATCCTATGGGTCTAGGGCTTTTAATGCATGAACCTCTCCAAGGTGGTTTGTAATCCTAAAGGTGTAAAGGTCACTAGAGCCAAGTTCCAGTCCATAATGCTTGCCACAACGGTAGAAGTAGCCACTAGTTGCGGGGCATTATGAATAGGACGCACTCTAGCTGGGATTTTCGTGATAGCCACACAGGACGTAAGCCCCAGCGTGACACCACTAGATCCCTCTAATCCTGGGCAGCACTCAGACCTGGGTATAGGACCCACTCATGATATAATGTAATGCAATGCATGGAGGATACTTTATTTGGGATACCTGCAATTGGGAAAATCGCGCAAATATGTACAATAATTTATTGTTCGTCTAACCTAGAGTTATACAGATAACAAACGAATCATCAAAGCAAATAAACAAATCATGCAATAAATAATCATGCACATAAACAAAGAAGGGATCTAAGTTAAATTAAACACACTCAATTTGTTGGGCTTGACTCTTTAAAGTCCCCAGTGCAGTCGCCATCTGTCGCAACTGTAATTCTGACGAGACGACGAACTCGCTAAATTTTAAAAAATAGATTTTTATTCGATAAAGTGGAGTCGCCACCAAATTTTTATTTAAGGGAAAAGATTTGGAAAAACCCTGACTCGAGGATAAGATTTAGTTTCGGGAGTCGGTTACGACTGGGGAAGGTGTTAGGCACCCCACTCGCCCGTTCCGAAGAACGGTACCCTTAAACTGAGTGTGTGATTTTGAAAAAATGTTTTGATCCCTTTAATTAGAGTGAAAATACATAATTTCATTGAGGTTAGCCTGACAGGACTTGATCCTGCTCCTACGTATTCCCCGGTGCAATAGGAAACTCAAGGCTTACGTAGTTCTGGTTCACGAAGGCTTGACCTTCGGAGGTGTACGTTTTGAAAAGACCTTTATTTTTGGAGGGACCTTTGGCCCACTCATGCACAAGACCCGAGGCGGCTACGGCAGCACGGGGGCCTATACAGACTACTAAATGTTGGACAGCAGGTGAACCGCCAGCCCCCCATTTAGAGCCCATTGTGTGAGACCAAAGATTCCCAAAATATTAAAAAGGAGTTTTATCTTTGAAAGGACCTCTAGTCCATTCATGCACAAGACCCAAGGCGGCTACGGCAGCACGGTGGCCTATACAGACTACTAAATGTTGGACAGCAGGTGAACCGCCAGCCCCCCATTTAGAGTCCGTTGCGTGAAACCAAAGATCCTAAAATATTTTACAAAAAGAGTTTTATTTTTGAAAGGACCTTTAGTCCACCCATGCACAAGACCCGAGGCGGCTACGACAGCATGGGGGCCTATACAGACTACTAAACGTTGGACAGCAGGTGAACCGCCAGCCCCCCATTTAGAGTCCGTTGCGTGAAACCAAAGATCCCAAAATATTTTACAAAATGAGTTTTATTTTTGAAAGGACCTTTAGTCCACCCATGCACAAGACTCGAGGCGGCTACGGCAGCACGGGGGCCTATACAGACTACTAAACGTTGGACAGCAGGTGAACCGCCAGCCCCCCATTTAGAGCCCGTCGCGTGAGACCAAGGATCCCAAAATGTTTTAAAAAAATTTACTTTTAAAGAAGAAGAAAGAAGACAAGACTGGAATTTTGGGAATTTGGAGGGGCATCTTGGTCTTTTGAGCATGTAGGGATAGTTTAGGCATTTGACCAGGGGAAATTTAGGGGACAATTTTGACTTCCCCTTTGGTTTAGTTAACGCGGGATCGGACGACTGTGATGGTCCGCGAGATCGGACGGCTGAGATGGTTCATTGTTTGGGAGCCCTTCTTTTTTTAAAAGGGAAAACTGCCTCTAGGGGTTTCGAAACCCTGCCCCCGAGGTAGTGAGTGACGAGCTCACCCACTGAGCTAAGCCCATAGTTGAACATTTGGCAACACCAATTAAATTTAAAGGAATGGAAATGATGGGTGTAAACACCCAATTATGTCCGAGACCCATTTTAAGGTAGTTAATGTATAAAGGAAATCCAAAGTGAATTAGAATTATAATTAAAGAAAAGATTTAAATTCAAAATCAACAAAATTAGAAAGACAAACAACAGACAAACAAAAACAGACATTGAAAGTTTTTCTGAAAAATAAAAATAAAAATGAATTTGTAATTTGGTCCTAAATCAAAATTAACTAATAAAAAAAGAGAGACGAAAGAAAAAGAAAATACAAATTAAAACAGAAAACAGAAAACAGAAAACAGAAAAATCGTAAAACAAAACAAAACGTAAAAATAGAAAAATGCATACAGACAAAAGTCATTTAGTTTTTTTTTTTTAAAAAAAAAAACAACCAAATAAAAAGCATAAAATATATAATATAACAAATCTGGAATTAATGAAAAATCAAAAGAAATATAATAATAAAAAATAATAATAAAAATTTTTTGAAGGTAAATAAATTTTTAACAAATAATAAAAACAGAATTAAAAAAAATTTTAAGGAAAAGCAAAAAATAAAACAACAAAAATTTTATAATAATAATCAAAATTAAAAATCTGAAAATTCCCAACAAAAAGAAAAATAAATAAAATAAAAGAAAGAAAAAATAATAAAAATAAAAAATGATGAATAAATGAATAAATAAGTAAATAATATATATACATATAATAAATAAATAAAAAACTGATTCTGAAAAATAATGCTGAAATAATAAAAATAATAATAAAAAATAATAATGAAAACAGAAATGAAATTATTAGAAGAAATTTTTTCAATAGAAATGAAAATCTGTTTTTTTTTTCTGGAAAATTAAAACCTGGAAAAAGTTGAAAGAGGCAAAGGACGAAAAAGCAAATTAAGAAAAAAGCCAAAGTTAAGTTATTTGCAAAAGAGGACAAAAACAAAAAAGGCAAGAAATGAAGAAATGAGAAGCCGAAGGGGAAAAGGGGAGATATAAAAGCAGAGAGCGAGGTTTTTAGGGGGTTGAATTTTTTTTGGAGAGAGCATAGAGAGACGAGTGAATTGAGGGAGGAAGGATCTTTGGTAGAGAAGAAGAATAGCAGAGTCTTGGGAGCACAGTGTCAAGATCAGCATCAAGACCCTGAATTAGGGACGAAGAATCGTTTCATCAGAACGCAGGATTCATTGGTGAATTCAGGTTAGCAATAATCGATTTTGATCATAAAGATTGTGCTAAAGATTGTCGATATGAATGAGAACCAAGAATCGGTTAATCTTGCTTGAATCTCTGATTTCATTATGCTGAAATTTGAACTGAATAACATGTTAGAACATTGAGGGCTAGGCTAAACATTTGTTCCTTCTTCTTGATAAAATTGATCAAGGCGTTTGAATTTTCTGTAACCTGGACTCAAAGAGTAGATTAGATGTTAAAAACCCACGAGTAAAACAAGAATATGCGGTCTATGGTTATCTTTGGAGATGCTTTGAACTGAACTGGATGGGTAAAATTGCATAGAATGTTAATTATTCTCGCATCCTTGAATTCCCTCAAATATCCAGGGAGGTAACTTCCAGAGGGAACAAATGAACCTCACTTAAATCTATTTTAGAGGATAGGAGAATCTTTATATCGTGAAGTCCGATCTTGCAAGCACGTTCGTATAATTGCACAATCTTCCCCCTATACTCGACTTTTCTCCTCCAAATAAACAAAGAAAAACAGGAAGGAGGTCCCTCTCCAACCCCATGACACACCCCTTATAAACTCAATTTAGACATCAAAGATCAAGCGATATTAGCTTCCCACGAGCCTTAGTAGGAGCAAAACCTCTCGAGTGGAGTCTTTAGTAAGCGTTTCAATTACACTCTCATCGTTACATTTGCCACCTCCATCTTAGACCTCTCGCATCATGTATATGTTGATCGAGATTCCCGCCCAACCAATATCGATCGTTACGAGAGGCAATTTTGTGAGGTCCCCCAGGAGCTCGCAAATAGAAGCCGAAGGAGAAAGGGAGGTAGTCGTATGTGCTCATAATGGGTGCATGAACACAGGATACAATAGTGAATTTTGAAAAAGGGGTCACAGGAGATGCCTCAACCTTCAACTGAGAGATTATTCAGAGTGAATTCAGGCTCGGAAGGGGAGCGAGGTCACCACCCCCACATTCTTTAATGGCTCTCATACTGAGCTCAACTTGAGTGTAAGAGAGGGAAATGTTCACTGGGAATGAGAGTAGCAGGGTCCCAAATATAGTCAAGTGTCCTGTCCAGGGAGGCAAGCATGCATGCAAAGCAGAAGTACTATCATGCAATAGATATAATATAAAAGAAAGTGGTGGGATCATAAGGGGTCAGAAGTTCAGATGGTTAAGCTGATGGCTTGCAAACACTCGGCCTGCGGTTCGAATCCCCTATGGAGCATTTTTAGTAACAATTAATTTAGCCTGGAGTCACTTTATAGGCATATGGGACATAAAATTATAACATGAAGAGGTATGGTTCAAAGGGTTCGACCCATTCTCACCCATCCTGGGTCGAGGGTTCGAGTCCGCTAGATACGACTTCTCTCCCTTTTGAATAGCAAGTCCCTGCCATTAAAAATGACCTTGCTGCCCCTGGTAAAATCCCATAATACCTAATATGTCCCAAGCCACCTAAATTACATAAATACCCTTAGCCTCTCCAGAAATGCCTATTCTGCCCCTCCTACAGTAATTACCTTAATACCCCTAGAAAGTTTCAGAATTCCTATTCTACCCCATGACTAGTATTTACCATTTTAACCCCAGAAATTAATAAAAACATAGAAAATAAAGAAAAATTAATAAAAATTTAGAAAATTAATAAAAACATAGAAAATTTAGGAAATTAAATAAAAATTTAGAAAATTAATAAAAACATAGAAAATTTAGGAAATTAAATAAAAATACAGAAATTAATAAAAATTCCCAGAAAATTAGGAAATTCAGAAAATTTAGAAAATTAATAAAAACATAGAAAATTTAGGAAATTAAATAAAAACTTCAGAAAATAAATAAAAACATAGAAAATTTAGGAAATTAAATAAAAACTTCAGAAAATAAATAAAAACATAGAAAATTTAGGAAATTAAATAAAAATTTCAGAAAATAAATAAAAACATAGAAAATTTAGGAAATTAAATAAAAATTTCAGAAAATAAATAAAAACATAGAAAATTTAGGAGATTAAATAAAAATACAGAAATTAATAAAAATTCCCAGAAAATTAGGAAATTCAGAAAATCCATAAATATTAATAAACAGTCAAAAATTCATAAAATTTATAAAATACAGAAAATTCTGGAAATACAAAGAAGCGAAAAATCTTCTGTTATAGCTTCTTTTTATTCAAAGATTGATGACTTCTACAAAATATTTCTTTTTCCAAAAATTTAAAAACCTTTTCCAAGTATTTTAGACCTTTCGAGTCTCACGCAATGGGCTCTAAATGGGGAACTGGCGGTTTACCTGCTGTTCAACGTTTAGCAGTTCATATGGGTCCTTGTGCTGCCTTAGCCGCCTCGGATCTTGTGCATGAGTGGACTTGAGGTCCTTTTCAAATTAAAACCAATATATATCTTTGCTTGAATGTTTTAGGTTCTCTCCTCACGCAACGGGTTCTAAATGAGGAACCGCGTGTTTACCCGTCGCTCAACATTTAGCAGATCCCGTATAGGTCCCTGTGTTGCCTTAGCCGCCTCGGGCCTTGTGCATGAGTGGGCCAAAGATCCTTCCCAAAAATAAAATTTCTCTTCGAATAACAAAATCTTCAAAACATTTTCTCAAAAATAAGATCTTTAAGTTTTTTTCTTAAGCATTTTTGAAGGTCAAGCCTTCACAAAATCAAATAATCTTCTCTCAAACATTTTTGAAGGTCAAGCCTTCACACACTAGAACTACGTAAGCCTTGAGTTTCCCATTGCACCGGGGAATACGTAGGAGCAGGATCAAGTCCTGTCAGGCTAACCTCCATCAAATTATTTTTCACTTTAAAGGAATCAAACATTTTCAAAATCACGCACTTCGCTTTAAGGGTACTGTTCTTGAACGGCAAGTAGGTGCCTAACACCTTCCCTACTTGTAACCGACTCCGAACTTAGAAGCTCCTTCTTGGAGTCGGGTTTTTTCCAAATATTTTTCCCTTGAATAAAAATTTGGTGGCGACTCCACTTAATCCAATAAAATTCATTTTTCAAAATTTAGCGAGTTCGTCGTCTCGTCGGAATTACGGTTGCGACAGATGGCGACTTCACTGGGGATCTTAGAGAGTCAAGCCCATTTTATTTGAGTGTGCATTATAATTGATTCCTTCATTGTTTATGTGCATGATTTAATTATTGCATGTTATTTATTTATTGATTTATTCTTGTTTTATTGTTTGTTTATTCTTTCTACACCCTAGGATAGACAAACAATAAATTGCTATATATCTGTACAAGTTCCCCAATTGCAGGTATCCCAAAATAAAGTGCCCTCCATGCATTACATTTTATTATGAGTGGGGCCCTATACCCGGTCCGAGTGCTGCCCGTGATTGAGGATCTAGTGGTGTCATCTCAGGCTTACGTCCTGTATGGCTATCATGAAAATCCCAGCTAGAGTGCGTCCTATTCATAATGCCCCGCAACTAGTGGCTACTTCTACTGTTGTGGCAAGCATTATGGACTGGAACTTGGCTCTAGTGACCTTTATACCCTAGGATTACAACTTACCTTGGAAAGGCTCATGCATTAAAAGCCCTAGATCCATAGGACAGGTCACCTCTCTAGGACACAATGAGGGCACGCCATATTTACACGACATCATTTCTGTAAGACTTTATTTACCTGGATTTTAGAAATCCTAGATTTAAAACAAAAGTGGACAAAAAAGAGGAGAGAGAAGAGAATAAAAAAAACAAAAAAGTGGATAAAAAAAAAGATGAGAGAAAATCCTGTTGAAAAAAAAAAGAAAATCAAAATGAGGAAAAAGAGAGAAAAGTGGACAAAAAGAGAGACGAAGAAGGGAGAAGAAAGAAAAATAACCGAAAAAGAAAGAAGGAGAAAAAATAGTAGGATTACCATGCATTAATAGCATTCATCCAAAGTCCAACATATTTGTTTTTATCTTTTTCTTTCGAGGGATCAGATTCTCGGTCGAATTCTGGTCACTCCGCATCCACCACCTAGCCAAATTCTTTTTTTTATTACTAACTAATTAAATGAATTTAATTATTTTTAACAGGTAACAAAATAGCGGACTTACGACTCCCCCGGCATTCATATAGCACCAGATCAAAAACCAAAATCATGAGTGAGCTGGAAACACAGAACAAGGAGCTCCGCAACGAAGTCGCAGAATTAAAAGACCAGGTAGCTAAGCTCATGAAGCTACTTGAGAAAGGCACAGGGGGACCCGCAGGCACTGAGGCACCTGGGGCAGCCAATACATCTATGCCTCTTCAGACTGTCACCGAACAAGACTGGCCATACGGCCTACCACCTGGCTTTGAACCTCCTCATGGGTCTCAAGAGATCTTGGTGAAAACCATAATGCAATACCACTCCACATAAACCTTACTTCCCATCAGCCTCACCCAAACTTTCCTGCTGGACCTCCACACCCCAACCTTAACATCCGCAACCCTCATACCAATCCACCAACTTACCTGCCTCCCGCTAATCCGGCTGGCTACCAACCACACTCACACCCAGCCTACACAAGCATGCCTCCCTACCCTTATAACACAAACACTTCTTCTGCTTTTCCTACACACACAAACCCATCTTTCCCTCTTCATATTAACCCATCAACCACATATCCATATAATATCCATCCTGACTACGCCCATATGAACACGACCGCCACAGAAGATCCTACATACTCTGTGCCAGTCGCTGTTCATCCAATAAACCCACACCAACCACATCCCTACGGTCATGCTGCAAGACCCGGGGAACCTTATGCTTTACCCCCTCACGCCAGCCGACCTCTAAATGAGCCATGGCCAAGAATGGCGGACCAAGAAGCCCTCCTTGGGGGGAGATGGACGCACCTAGAAGAGAGGGTTAGGGCTATCGAAGGAGGCGGATATGGAATAGTCGAGGCTTCTGAACTCTGCCTCGTACCAGATGTCATCATACCTCCAAAATTCAAGACTCCGGAGTTTGAAAAATACCGAGGGGTTGGATGTCCAAGAAGCCATTTAACGATGTATTGCAGAAAAATGGCCTCTCATTCACACGACGATAAGCTGCTCATTCACTGTTTCCAAGACAGTTTAACAGGGGCAGCGGCCAGCTGGTATACCCAGCTTCAGAGGTCCTATATTCGCTCGTGGAAGGATTTAGCTGATGCCTTCCTAAGGCAATACAAATACAACATCGAAATGGCACCTGATAGGACTCAGCTGCAAAATATGGTCAAGAAAGAAAATGAGTCCTTCAAAGAATACGCTCAACGGTGGAGGGAGCTAGTCGCTCAAGTTCAACCGCCTCTGCTGGAGCGAGAGATGATCAGCACCTTCATGGAGACGCTCCCCGCACCCTACTATGACAAGATGGTAGGCGGTGTCTCCATTAACTTCGCAGACATGGTACTGGTAGGAGAACGCGTAGAAAGTGGTCTACGCCGAGGAAAAATTATACACAATGCCGTCGGCAACGTGAGCATGAAAAAGCCGACAAATAATACATGGAAGAAAAAAGAGGCTGAGGCCCACTATGTTTCCTCAGATCCAAATCGACCAATCTCCGCACAACCCGTATATCAGTCAACCACAACCCCACCTAACTACCAAACACCCTACCAATCACAATACTCCACACACTCACATATGGTAGCTTCCGCCCAACCTGCTCACCAACCATCCTACAATCCACCTACTCAATACCATCCAAATACTACCATTACGGTTCCATCACCTCAAACCTTCCCTCAACAACAACCCTCTATGCCATGGAACCAAAATACTAACCCACCTCAACCGAAAACCAACAATAACCCGAGGAAAGTGGTGCAATTTGACCCGATTCCGATGAGTTATTCGGAGCTGCTGCCCCGTTTGATTCAAAATTCTTTGGTTGCACTAGTTCCTATGAAGCCATTGGAACCCCCATATCCAAAATGGTATAATCCAGAGGCCAAGTGCGATTACCATGCTGGAACAGTGGGGCATTCTACTGAAAACTGTCTGGCCCTGAAACATAGGGTCCAGAAGTTAATAAATGCTAAATGGCTCAACTTTGAAAAAGATGCTCCTAGTGTGGGGAGCAACCCACTGCCAAACCATGGGGGAGCCGGACCCTCAATAAATTGCATTGAAATTGAGGAGGAAGTGGACATGGTCAATGAATCCTTCCCAGGGCATCCTAAGCCCTTGGTCATCCGCTACACCGAGCCGTCGGTCTCACCAACGCTCAACCTGGATGAGACCACATTAATCAAAAAGTACTGGACCCTTCCAAGACTACGTAACAAGGGAGGTGCCTTGGAGGTATGATGTGAAAGTTTTAGGAGGGAAAAGTGAAAAGGATATGTTGGAGAGCTCTTCACCTGACGTAACCAACATAGCCGGAATAGGAGGAGTGACCAGGAGTGGTCGCATTTACGCTCCTGCTGAAAATATGAGAAAACAGCCGGCCATTCAAGAAAAAGAGGGTCAGGCTGGAACGGAGTCTGAAACTGCCGCCAAGGAAGTAGAAAAGGAGTTAAAGAAGGCCGTCTCAGATGAAGAGGCCTGTGAATTCCTAAAAATAATAAGGCAAAGCGAGTACGCGGTAATTGAGCAGCTGAATCGCATACCCGCTAAAATCTCACTGCTGGCCCTTATGATGAACTCGGAGCCCCATCGGAAGGTGCTACTGAAGATCCTAAATGAGGCTCATGTAGTCCACAACATCTCAGTGGACAAATTTGAGGGAATCGCCAACAATCTGACCGCCAACAACTTCATAACCTTTGCCGACCGTGAAATCCCGGAGGAAGGGGCAAGACATAACAGGGCATTGCATATATCGGTCAAATGCATGGATCACATCCTAGCCAGAGTCTTGATAGACAATGGCTCTTCCTTGAACGTGATGCCTCAACTGACTTTTTCCAAACTGCCGCACGAAGGGATCCATATGAGGCCTAGCTCCACGGTAGTAAGAGCATTCGATGGGTCTAGACGGGAAGTTATCGGCGAAATAGACTTGCCAGTTCAAATCGGCCCGGTCACCTTCGACATAACTTTCTAAGTAATGGATATTCAGCCAGCCTACAGCTGCCTACTAGGCAGGCCTTGGATACATTCCGCCAAAGCGGTCCCTTCAACTTTACATCAAAATTTGAAGTTCATCATGGACGATAGACTAATTATCGTGTCGGCGGAAGAGGACTATTTGGTCAGTAAACCCACCAATCCTCCATATATTGAGGCAGCAGAAGAGGCTCTGGAGACTCAATTCCAAGCCTTGGAAATTGCCAATGTCACCACTATAAAAGAAGGAGAGGTGGTTGATCATAAGCAGCCCCCTAAGGCTTTGATGATGATGGCCCGGGTCATGCTAAAGAACGGGTTCAAGCCAGGCGGCAAACTGGGGCAAAATAAAGGCGGCTTATCTCGACCATTGCCAGCAGAAAAGAATAGACGGCGATATGGGTTGGGATATCAACCCACTGAAGAGGATAAGGCAGTAAGACCCCGTTATAACAAGGTCCCCCTGTGCCACATATCACAAAGTTTCCGAAGTGCCGGCTTCGAAAACTCGAGCATGATCGCGGTCATAGACAAGGAAGGGACGTCAACTCTTGAAGAATTGGTGATGCCTTGTCCCCCTGGAAAAGAACTGACTAATTGGGAAATTTTCGATCTACCTCTCACTTTTGGTTCAGTTCAAATGTAATTCTGTAATTGTCATAATAAATTTTCATACGTAAACATTTTGTACATATTTTTGACAAGTAATAAATACAGTTGCATTCTCCAAAACATCCTCTCTTCTACTGCTCAATATCTCCTCCTGCCAAAGATATATATCTTATTTTTTCTTTCTTCTCATACCCGACATGCAGATCCGATTCGAAACCGCCTCGTGACGATAATGCTAGTATTGTATTAGGCGATTTCGACTGTGTTGACGACCTGGTCGACGAAGAGGCAGAATTTGAATGCGAACCCACCGACGAGATGTTGAGATTGGTGGAACGTGAATCTAAAGCAATTGAACCTCATCAGGAACCCGTGGATTTAATCAATTTGGGGACCGAAGAAAATAAAAGAGAAGTCAAGATAGGCACGCTTATCGTCGAAGACAATCGTGAGCGGTTGATCTCACTTTTGCAAGACTATAGTGATATCTTCGCTTGGTCTTATCAAGACATGCCAGGCCTAGATACTTCTATAGTAGAGCACAAGCTGCCTATGAAAGCTGGATATGCACCGGTCAAACAAAAGTTAAGAAGGATGAAACCGGAAATGTCTCTGAAAATCCGGGAAGAAGTAAGGAAGCAGTTTGACGCCGGTTTCTTGGCTGTTGCAAACTACCCCGAGTGGGTCGCTAACATAGTACCGGTCCCCAAGAAAGATGGCAAGGTCCGGATGTGCATAGACTATAGAGATCTCAACCGAGCCAGCCCAAAGGATGACTTCCCATTACCTCACATCGATGTGCTGGTTGATAATACTGCGCAGTTCTCCTACTTTTCTTTCATGGACGGTTTCTCAGGCTATAATCAGATTAAGATGGCTGAAGATGACAGAGAAAAGACCACCTTTATTACGGCCTGGGGAACCTTTTGTTACAAAGTCATGCCCTTCGATTAAAAATGCCGGGGCAACCTATCAAAGGGCCATGGTAACACTATTCCATGACATGATTCATAAGGAAATAGAAGTCTACGTGGATGATATGATTGCCAAATCCCGGACGGAAGACAACCATCTCACAGATCTAAAAAAGTTGTTTGAGAGGCTCAGAAAATTCAAGCTGCGGTTGAATCCGGCTAAATGCACCTTTGGGGTTAGGTCAGGAAAGCTGCTAGGTTTTATTGTCAGCGAGAAAGGCATTGAAGTTGACCCTGACAAAGCCCGTGCGATTATAGACATGCCAGCTCCAAGAACAGAAAAAGAGATCCGAGGTTTCCTAGGAAGACTCAACTATATCTCTCGGTTCATTTTTCAGTTGACAGCTACATGCGAGCCGATCTTTAAGCTATTGCGCAAGAATCAACCCATGAGTTGGGATGAGGATTGCCAAGAAGCTTTTGAAAAGATCAAATCATACCTACAGAACCCACCGGTCTTAGTACCACCAGTTGCTGGAAGGCCCCTGATTTTATATTTAACAGTAACAGACCAGTCGATGGGTTGCGTGCTCGGTCAACACGACGAATCCGGGAGAAAGGAGCGGGCAATATATTACTTAAGCAAGAAGTTCACAAGTGGAGAAGCTAGATATTCTCTCTTAGAACGAACCTGTCGGATGTTTCCGGTATGGCGACACCGCCTAAGACAGTATATGCTAAGTCACACCACATGGTTAATATCCAGGATGGATCCGATCAAGTACATATTTGAAAAGCCTGCATTATCAGGACGGATTGCCAAGTGGCAAATGGTACTTTCGGAATATGATATCCTGTATGTGACGCAGAAATCCGTCAAAGGCAGTGCACTTGCAGAATATTTAGCCCAACAACCGCTAGAAGACTACCAGGCCATGCAGCCGGAATTTCCTGATGAAGATCTGATGACGATCTTTGGTGAAGAAGAAAAGATAGATGGAGAGAAATGGACAATGTTGTTCGACGGTGCGTCCAATATGATGGGCCACGGTATAGGAGTTATACTGATTTCTCCAGAAAGACAGTATATACCTATCACCGCCCGACTAGCCTTCGATTGCACAAATAATATGGCAGAATATGAAGCTTGTATCTTAGGGATTCAAGCCGCAATCGAAGCTAAAGTAAAACGCCTAAAGGTCTTTGGTGACTCAGCCTTGGTTATCCACCAGGTCAGGGGAGAATGGGAGACCAAAGATGCAAAGCTAGTGCCGTACCAGGCCCGTCTCCAAGAACTGCTAGAATACTTTGAGGAGATCACCTTCTCGCATATACCGCGGGAAGATAATCAACTAGCGGACGCCCTAGCCACCTTGTCCTCTATGTTTGAAATTGGACAAGAAGAAGATATGCCTCTCATTCACATCCAGCATCGTTCCAGACCAGCATTCAGTCAAACAATGGAAGTGGAACCGGACGGAAAACCATGGTATCACGACATCCGGCAGTTCTTGAGGAACAAAGAATACCCCGCCGAAGCATCTGAAAACGACAAGAGGACCTTACGAAGGTTGGCCGCAGGGTTCTTCCTCAATGGAGAAGTCCTATACAAGAGGAATCACGACATGGTTCTGCTTAGATGCGTAGACGCAACGGAAGCCGACAAAATTCTAAAAGAAGTGCACGAAGGATCTTTTGGTACTCATGCCAATGGACATGCCATGGCAAGAAAAATCCTCAGGGCTGGATACTATTGGTTGACCATGGAAGCTGACTGTTGCAAACACGTCAAAACCTGCCACAAGTGTCAGGTATACGCGGACAATATCCATGCGCCGTCAACGTCATTGAATGTGCTGTCTTCGCCATGGCCGTTCGCTATGTGGGGAATAGATGTCATTGGCCCGATAGAGCCCAAGGCATCCAACGGACACCGCTTCATATTAGTTGCCATCGACTATTTCACAAAATGGGTCGAGGCCGCCTCATATGCTAGCGTGACTCGCAATGTGGTGGTCAGATTCGTGAAAAGAGAGCTGATCTGCCGATATGGATTACCCAGTAAGCTCATCACAGACAATGGCCTGAATCTTAACAATAAGATGATGTCGGAATTATGTGACCAGTTCAAGATCCAACATCACAACTCATCCCCATACCGACCAAAGATGAATGGAGCGGTCGAAGCGGCCAACAAGAACATCAAGAAGATAATCCAGAAAATGGTTCTCTCATACAGAGAATGGCATGAAATGCTCCCATATGCATTACATGCATACCGGACTTCTGTCCGTACATCTACTGGGGCAACACCATTCTCACTAGTATATGGAATGGAGGCTGTACTCCCAATCGAGGTCGAGATTCCCTCATTAAGAGTCCTGATGGATGCTAAATTGGAAGAAGCCGAATGGGTCCAGGCCCGGATGGATCAGCTAAACCTAATTGAAGAGAAGAGGTTGACAGCAGTATGCCATGGCCAATTGTACCAAAGACGAATGAAGAGAACATTCGATAAGAAGATCAATCCTCGGGAGTTTCAAGAAGGAGATTTGGTGATCAAAAAGCTATTGCCTATGCAAAAAGCACTACAAGGAAAATGGTCTCCGAATTACCATGGACCTTATGTAGTTAAGAAGGCTTTCTCCGGAGGTGCCTTGATCTTGGCCGACATGGATGGAAAAGATTTGCCTAACCCTGTCAATTCGGATTCCGTCAAGAAGTATTATGCTTAAAGAAAAGCCCGCTAGGTCGACCATCCAAAAGACCAAGGCAAAAGTTAGGGCAATGCAAGAAAAAGCCCGCTAGGTCAGCCGTCAAAAAGACCTAGGCAAAAGTTAGGGCAATATAATAAAAAAGAAGAAGAAGAAAGAAAAGCCCGCTAGGTCAACCATCAAAAAGACCTAGGCAAAAGTTAGGGCGATACAAGAAAGAAAAGCCTGCTAGGTCAATCACCAAAAAACCTAGGCAAAAGTCAGGGCAATGCAAGGAAAAGCCCGCTAGGTCCACTATCATCGTTGACCTAGGCAAAAAGCAGGGCGGCCCAAGTAAGAAGCATTTTAAACTGAAAACCCGAAAGGGCAGTTTAAACAAAAACGGCATTGGCAGAACAAATTCGCTCCTCCTGATTAGAGAGGGCAAAGAGGGGTAATAGGCAGTCTCCATCTATACTGGGGCAAATTCATGCTGGGGCAGAAATGGACAGATATCCATGGTTCTAGTGAAAGGTTCAAGACCGGTTTGAGGCAAGCTGGATAAACTGGGGCAAAATTTTGGCTCTTCAGAAGCTGGGATAGCAATGCACGAAGAGATCGCCAAAATACAATACTAGCACTAATCGTCTCAAAGGCATCACCACCAACCAAAACTATTTCACCAAACACATCGCCACAAAAACACCCTATGTCCTTCGACTATCTTGTTAATTCCCTATCACATGCAACTGTATTTTCTCCTGTCAAAATGTATATGCAGAATGTAATATCTCATTTTTAATGACAATTGCTGGTTACTAACACTATACCAAAGTAAAAGTTATGTCGAAATTTTCTTAATGACAAGCTCTTTTGACCCAAATATCTTACTAAAGCAGCACATGCAACAGATATGCCTCCCAAAATAATCAAAGAAACAAGCGATGTATAGAATCCAGCTCACTCTGAAAGATCTGATCGGTGCTAGAAGAAAACCGGGGAGTTAGAGTCCGCAAACAAAATCATGAGGTTTCTCTCTGTCCAAACCTACAAATGGAAAACATCTGCATCCTGCTCACTGGCCTATGTTGTCAGGCCATAGCATTATATCCTTGCATTCCCTGCTCACTGGCCTATGTTGTCAGGCCATAGCATTACATCCTTGCATTCCTGCTCACTGGCCTATGTTGTCAGGCCATAGCATTACATCTGCATCTTGCTCACTGGCCTATGTTATCAGGCTAAAGCATTACATCTACATCTTGCTCACTGGCCTATGTTGTCAGGCCATAGCATTACATCATTGCATTCCTGCTCACTGGCCTATGTTGTCAGGCCATAGCATTACATCTGCATTTCTTGCTCACTGGCCTATGTTGTCAGGCTAAAGCATCGCATACATCTTAGCTTTACTGCTTTTCAGGCCTATGTTGTCAGGCCGCCGTAGATTAGATTTACTGCTTTTCGGCCTATGTTGTCAGGCCGCCCTAGCTTAGATTTACTGCTTTTCAGGCCTATGTTGTCAGGCCGCCCTAGCTTAGATTTACTGCTTTTCAGGCCTATGTTGTCAGGCCGCCCTAGCTTAGATTTACTGCTTTCAAGCCTATGTTGTCAGGCCGCCCTAGCTTAGATTTACTGCTTTTCAGGCCTATGTTGTTAGGCCGCCGTAGATTAGATTTACTGCTTTTCAGGCCTATGATGTCAGGCCGTCGTAGATTAGATTTACTTCTTTTCAGGCCTATGTTGTCAGGCCGCCCTAGCTTAGATTTACCGCTTTCAGGCCTATGTTGTCAGGCCACCGTAGATTAGATTTACTGCTTTTCAGGCCTATGTTGTCAGGCCGCCGTAGTTTAGATTTACTGCTTTTCAGGCCTATGTTGTCAGGCCTTCCATACTTAAGTCTCATATCACAACACACAAAGCTGGTAAAGTCACCCCATGAGGTTCACTCTAAGCTCAAGGCTTCTAGTGTCATTCTTGGAGTTTGTTTTCAAAAAGTCTATCTCGGACATGAGGTGTTCACGTCTTTACTCATTTTCCTACCACGATAATTCAGAGAATCGCTTCTCACATTATCTGGTAAGAAAACAAGTAAAGAGGGGCAAACTGTAAACACCCAATTATGTCCGAGACCCATTTTAAGGTAGTTAATGTATAAAGGAAATCCAAAGTGAATTAGAATTATAATTAAAGAAAAGATTTAAATTCAAAATCAACAAAATTAGAAAGACAAACAACGACAAAACAAAAACAGACATTGAAAGTTTTTCTGAAAAATAAAAATAAAAATGAATTTGTAATTTGGTCCTAAATCAAAATTAACTAATAAAAAAAGAGAGACGAAAGAAAAAGAAAATACAAATTAAAACAGAAAACAGAAAACAGAAAACAGAAAACAGAAAATAGAAAACAGAAAACAGAAAACAGACAACAGACAAAAGTCATTTAGTTTTTTTTTTTAAAAAAAAAAACAACCAAATAAAAAGCATAAAATATATAATATAACAAATCTGGAATTAATGAAAAATCAAAAGAAATATAATGATAAAAAATAATAATAAAAAATTTTTGAAGGTAAATAACAAATTTTTAACAAATAATAAAAACAGAATTAAAAAATTTTTTAAGGAAAAGCAAAAAATAAAACAACAAAAATTTTATAATAATAATCAAAATTAAAATCTGAAAATTCTGAACAAAAAGAAAAATAAATAAAATAAAAGAAAGAAAAAATAATAAAAAATAAAAAATGATGAATAAATGAATAAATAAGTAAATAATATATATACATATAATAAATAAATAAAAAATTGATTCTGAAAAATAATGCTGAAATAATAAAAATAATAATAAAAAATAATAATGAAAACAGAAATGAAATTATTAGAAGAAATTTTTTCAATAGAAATGAAAATCTTTTTTTTTTTTCTGGAAAATTAAAACCTGGAAAAAGTTGAAAGAGGCAAAGGACGAAAAAGCAAATTAAGAAAAAAGCCAAAGTTAAGTTATTTGCAAAAGAGGACAAAAACAAAAAAGGCAAGAAATGAAGAAATGAGAAGCCGAAGGGGAAAAGGGGAGATATAAAAGCAGAGAGCGAGGTTTTTAGGGGGCTGAATTTTTTTTGGAGAGAGCATAGAGAGACGAGTGAATTGAGGGAGGAAGGATCTTTGGTAGAGAAGAAGAATAGCAGAGTCTTGGGAGCACAGTGTCAAGATCAGCATCAAGACCCTGAATTAGGGACGAAGAATCGTTTCATCAGAACGCAGGATTCATTGGTGAATTCAGGTTAGCAATAATCGATTCTGATCATAAAGATTGTGCTAAAGATTGTCGATATGAATGAGAACCAAGAATCGGTTAATCTTGCTTGAATCTCTGATTTCATTATGCTGAAATTTGAACTGAATAACATGTTAGAACATTGAGGGCTAGGCTAAACATTTGTTCCTTCTTCTTGATAAAATTGATCAAGGCGTTTGAATTTTCTGTAACCTGGACTCAAAGAGTAGATTAGATGTTAAAAACCCACGAGTAAAACAAGAATATGCGGTCTATGGTTATCTTTGGAGATGCTTGAACTGGAACCTGGATGGGTAAAATTGCATAGAATGTTAATTATTCTGGCATCCTTGAATTCCCCTCAAATATCCAGGGGAGGTAACTTCCAGGAGGGAACAAATGAACCTCACTTAAATCTATTTTAGAGGATAGGAGAATCTTTATATCAGGGAAGTCTGATCTTGCAAGCACGTTCTGCATAATTGCACAATCTTCCCCCTATACTCGACTTTTTCTCCTCCAGCCGAAACAAAGAAAAACAGGGGAAGGAGGTCCCTCTCCAACCCCATGACACAGTCCCCTTATAAACTCAATTTAGACATCAAAGATCAAGCGATATTAGCTTCCCACGAGCCTTAGTAGGAGCAGAAACACCTCTGAGTGGAGTCTTTTAGTAAGCGTTTCAATTACACTCTACTGCTACATTTGCCACCTCCATCTTAGACCTCTGCATCATGTATATGTTGATCAGAGATTCCCGCCCAACCAATATCAGAATGCCACGAGAGGCAATTTTGTGAGGTCCCCCAGGAGCTCGCAGAAATAGAAGCCGAAGGAGAAAGGGAGGTAGTCAGGGCTATGCTCATAATGGGTGCATGAACACAGGATACAATAGTGAATTTTGAAAAAGGGGTCACAGGAGATGCCTCAACCTTCAACTGAGAGATTATTCAGAGTGAATTCAGGCTCGGAAGGGGAGCGAGGTCACCACCCCCACATTCTTTAATGGCTCTCATACTGAGCTCAACTTGAGTGTAAGAGAGGGAAATGTTCACTGGGAATGAGAGTAGCAGGGTCCCAAATATAGTCGAGTGTCCTGTCCAGGGAGGCAAGCATGCATGCAAAGCAGACGTACTATCATGCAATAGATATAATATAAAAGAAAGGGTGTGGATCATAAGGGGTCAGAAGTTCAGATGGTTAAGCTGATGGCTTGCAAACACTCGGCCTGCGGTTCGAATCCCCTATGGAGCATTTTTAGTAACAATTAATTTAGCCTGGAGTCACTTTATAGGCATATGGGACATAAAATTATAACATGAAGAGGTATGGTTCAGTGGCTCGACCCATTCTCACCCATCCCAGGGTCGAGGGTTCGAGTCTGCTAGGATACGAATTTCCCTCCCTTTTGAATAGCAAGTCCCTGCCATTAAAAATGACCTTGCTGCCCCTGGTAAAATCCCATAATACCTAATATGTCCCAAGCCACCTAAATTACATAAATACCCTTAGCCTCTCGGTAATTACCTTAATACCCCTAGAAAGTTTCAGAATTCCTATTCTACCCCATGACTAGTATTTACCATTTTAACCCCAGAAATTAATAAAAACATAGAAAATTTAGGAAATTAAATAAAAATACAGAAATTAATAAAAATTCCCAGAAAATTAGGAAATTCAGAAAATTTAGAAAATTAATAAAAACATAGAAAATTTAGGAAATTAAATAAAAACTTCAGAAAATAAATAAAAACATAGAAAATTTAGGAAATTAAATAAAAACTTCAGAAAATAAATAAAAACATAGAAAATTTAGGAAATTAAATAAAAATTTCAGAAAATAAATAAAAACATAGAAAATTTAGGAAATTAAATAAAAATTTCAGAAAATAAATAAAAACATAGAAAATTTAGGAGATTAAATAAAAATACAGAAATTAATAAAAATTCCCAGAAAATTAGGAAATTCAGAAAATCCATAAATATTAATAAACAGTCAAAAATTCATAAAATTTATAAAATACAGAAAATTCTGGAAATACAAAGAAGCGAAAAATCTTCTATTATAGCTTCTTTTTATTCAAAGATTGATGACTTCTACAAAATATTTCTTTTTCCAAAAATTTAAAAAACCTTTTCCAAGTATTTTAGGACCTTCGAGTCTCACGCAATGGGCTCTAAATGGGGAACTGGCGGTTTACCTGCTGTTCAACGTTTAGCAGTTCATATGGGTCCTTGTGCTGCCTTAGCCGCCTCGGATCTTGTGCATGAGTGGACTTGAGGTCCTTTTCAAATTAAAACCAATATATATCTTTGCTTGAATGTTTTAGGGTTCTCGGTCTCACGCAACGGGTTCTAAATGAGGAACTGGCGGTTTACCTGCTGTTCAACATTTAGCAGTCTGTATAGGTCCCTGTGTTGCCTTAGCCGCCTCGGGCCTTGTGCATGAGTGGGCCAAAGATCCTTCCCAAAAATAAAATTTCTCTTCGAATAACAAAATCTTCAAAACATTTTCTCAAAAATAAGATCTTTAAGTTTTTTTCTTAAGCATTTTTGAAGGTCAAGCCTTCACAAAATCAAATAATCTTCTCTCAAACATTTTTGAAGGTCAAGCCTTCACACACTAGAACTACGTAAGCCTTGAGTTTCCCATTGCACCGGGGAATACGTAGGAGCAGGATCAAGTCCTGTCAGGCTAACCTCCATCAAATTATTTTTCACTTTAAAGGAATCAAACATTTTCAAAATCACGCACTCAGTTTAAGGGTACCGTTCTTTGGAACGGGCAAGTAGGGTGCCTAACACCTTCCCTACTTGTAACCGACTCCCGAACTTAGAAGCTCCTTCTTGAGTCAGGGTTTTTTCCAAATATTTTTCCCTTGAATAAAAATTTGGTGGCGACTCCACTTAATCCAATAAAATTCATTTTTCAAAATTTAGCGAGTTCGTCGTCTCGTCGAAATTACGGTTGCGACAATGGGAATCATGGGCAGAGATCGAGCACGATCTACAGCAATTTTGTGTTTGCATATTGACCACCAAATTGGGCCTCTATAGAAACCGCATGTTCATCAACTTGATTGAAAACAGGGGCCATGAACCCTTCTTTGAGTGTTTTGCAGAAGCCACAGGACTGAAACCATGATATTTGGGAACTGAGGGGGAATGGCATACAAGTATCCTATCCTCTGTTTCTATACGTCCTATATTTGCTTGGCTTTCCCTTCCATTTTCCCGGTTCTGGTTTCCATGTACAAAGTTACCAGGATTAGGAGCTGGCCATCTCTTTGGCCTGCCAAATTCAATAGACTAGTGACACAGGTACATAGGTAGCTCATGGCATCGATACATAGGGGTAAGTCACTGATCAGGGGTCTATAGACCAACTACCGACCCTGAGCTGAATTTTTGTTTCTGAACATGGAACCTATATATCAATTTGGAGAGTCTTTAAGCCTATGCCATAGGCCTGGATTGGACTTTAAGCTTGGACAGTCATCAAGGATTATGTGTAGGTCGAAGGGAGACTGTTGGACTTGGCCGAAAATCTGGCTAAAAGATCACATTGGTGGCTTGATGTTTGTTGCTTCTGCTGAAGTTTGGAAAAATTTGTGAAGGTGCTAGATGCCTTTTGAGAGGATCCATTCACCTAAGGTTTCAATCTAGGCCTGAACACTTGATCAGCCACTGCAACAGATTGGTAACCAAAGCTAGTAGCTATTATCCTAAGGTCTCTAGGTTTCACAGCTGCAGTCCTGGTTTGAATTCCAGGGGCTTGTTAACTTTGGCACTTTAGGCCTTGAAAAGGTAGGGAGAATACTATGCAAGCAACAGACAAAGTCAGGCTAACTGCACAGGCAAGAAGACTACGCTGCCATCAGTCTAAGTTATGCTAGCATAGCACGTTGCATCATGCATCTAGCCTGTTTGAGCCACACTCGAGGACTTCCTAGGAATACAAATGACTCAGATTTGCAGCAAGCACATGATCCAGTAGCAGAGGAAAGCAACATCATACCTTGGATCAACTCAATTTCCAGTAACTGATTGAAGAGAACAAAATCGGATCGACTCTGAGACACATTCTAAAGATCAGGATTCATAGAAACAGATCAACTACAGGCCTATAGATCATGCCATGCGGCCTCAAGCAAGCATCGTCGATTAACAACCAGCAGGATTAACTTACATCAAATCAAATGGAACTTTAAAAGAATTTGGTGAATCTAGGCGAATCAGGCCACAAATCAATACACAATCAGAATCATTATCTCAGATAACCAGCCAGTGACATTCACTTCACCATCAATCAAGCCAAGCTAATGAGAAGAATAACATCATGGCTCACGCACCAAATCGGAGAGGAGAGAAATACTAACCTTAGTGAAGCTAACAGGCACCGAATCGACTTGTGCAGGCGTGGCTAGTTATGGCTATGGCTATGGTGTTATCCGATTTGCAGAGGGAGAATCTGAATGTTAACAGGGAAGGAGAAGAGCCAGAATCGTAGTGAAGAACTCTTGCTCAATCGATTCTCCCACTTCGGCATCCCTAAGATCCAATCCAAAAAGAAAATCTAGAGAAGACTCGAAAAAAACTCTCGCAAACGAGCCCCCTTCGAATTCTTGATCCTGCTCCCCCTTCAATACTCTTCGCCCCAGTATCTTTTTCTAACCGAATCTGTTTTTACCTATCCCCTTTTTGTTTTTTTTTTCTTTTACTTTTCATTTCTTTCTTCTTTTTCCATTTTCTTTTTCATTTAATTTTTCTTTTTTAAATTTCCCAGAATTTATTTATTTATTTTTATTATTTTTTCTTATTTTCCAGAATTTCTTTTAATTTTACAGAATTTATTTTTATCTTAGTTTTCCAGATTTTTTTTTTACTTTTCAGATTTTATTTTTTATTTTTTAGATTTTTCTAATTTTCAGATTTTTTCCAGATTTTATTTATTTAATTTTCCAGAATTTATTTAATTTCCAGAATTTTATTTTTGTTTCAGATTTTCTTTTACCTTCCAGAATTTAGTTAATTTTCCATATTTTCTAATTTCAAGAATTTATTTTAATTTTTCGGGATTTATTTAATTTTACCTTTTCTTTTTCAATTTTTCTGATTTTATTTGATTTTTCAAGAATTTCTTTTTACTTTCCTGATTTTATTTGATTTTTCCAGATTCTAATTGTCTTTTTCTTTTAATTTTCCTGAGTTTTGATTTTTTATTTAACTTTCCATAATTTTATTTTTCTTTAATTTTCCTTTAATTAATTTTCTTTTTCCCAGAATTTTAATTTGCTTTTCCTTTTAATTTTGATTTTCAGAATTTAATTTTCGTTTTCTTTTAGTTTAAAATTTTTTTAGATTTTGTTTAATTTTTCTAATTCTCTAGTTTTTTCAGATTTTTTATTTGCAGATTTTAATTTTTCGTTTTTTAGATTTTTTAATTTTTTCTAATTTTCTTTTTATTTTAATTTTCCTTTAATTTTGATTTTCAGAAAAAAAAATTTGATTTTCAGAATTAAAAATTTTCATTTTCAGAATTAAAAATTTTGCTTTTTCAAATTTTTTTATAATTTTTCTTCTTCTGATTTTTTGCTTTTTTATTCTTTTTCTGATTTTTTAATTTTTTATTCTTTTTCTGATTTTTTAATTTAATTTAAATTTTTTTTCTTCTTATTTGTTTTTTTTTTGGTTCTTTTTTTTTTGGTTTGTTTTTTTTTTTTGGTTTGTTTATTTTTTGGTTTTTGATTTTTTGATTTTTGTTTTCAGATTTTGATTTTGCTTCTTCTTTTTTTTTTTATTTAATTTTTTATTTCCCTAATTCCTTCTTTACTTCCTCTTCTTTTTAGTTTTTCTAAGATTTTTTAATTTTTTAATTAAAGTTTTTTCTTTTGTAATTTACATTATTTAAATTAGGATTAATTAACTTTAGTGGCCGAGAACCTCGGACGTAATTGGGTGTTTACAAATGGGATGATAAGAAATGAAATAAAATTATAATGGAAAAATATTTGGATTGATGGAAATAAAGAAAAGGTAAAAGTTCTTTCATGTTATTTGGGTAAATGGAAAAGAGAGTAAAAAAAATTATTAGAAGTATAAATTTTGATTTATATTATTTTTAAAAATAATTGTTTTTTAAAATTGATATTTTTACTATATTTTTAAATAATTTAAAATAAAAAAACTCCTATTTGAGTGAGCTTCCTTCCATCCTTCTTTCCGCATAAGACATATACACGTAAGTCGAAGAAAAGAAATAAAATCTATCTAACTTCAAAAAATAAATTCTTTGTCTAATTTTCACGAATCCAGACATTGTATATATAGTGTGACATATAATAGATTTTAGAGAAAAATAAAAAGAAAAAAAAGTTTTGAGGAACTGGTTGACAAGATCGACAGTACTAGACTTGATGACTCGACCAACTTCCTTTACAAGCATCACAACTATCAAGGTCTCATGCCTTGCATCCAACACTGCATGCAACTATGTTTCTCTTCGTTGAAACTTCAAACACATTCTAACAAATACCTATAGGGAAAACCCAGAACATATGAATGTGAAAGCACATTGTTACCTTATGAACACATGTAAAAAAATAAGAAAAAATTTATCTTTATGATCATACATAGAGAAAGGATCAAGAAAATAAGAAAAATGCAATCTTTATGATCATTCTTCCCAAATCCTTCACCCCTAAAACAAACAAAAAAATGTAAATACACACATGTGACAACGTTACCCATACCAATTGCAAAAGTAAAAAAATAACTCAAAATTAGTTTGTCTCAACATTTACTACCACCATTACTTATCTACCATAAAATAACTCATGTTTTATTAGCGGGGAAAAATTACTATTTTTTCCCATGAAAAATCCATAAAGAAAGATGGTCCTAGAATAGTTCCAATACTAAAACCTAGGCTAGAGATGAAAAAGAAAACCCTCGCTCTAAAACATTCATTGATTCATAATAAGTACAATTATTTACCAACTACATCAACATGCAATATTCTTCGTTGAAAGAGTAAAATTGCTTTGGGGCAACTTTAAGCTTGAACGTTTTACATCAATCTGACCAAAGTAAAATGTCAAATCACAATAAAGATATAGTCATGCAAATAGAGTTAAGAACCTCTCCATTTCTTAAAAAATAAGATCTTACATTGCCCTTTTCAACAAGCAGCCATGTGTGACAACAAAAATCAATAACAATGATTTTAACTCCTAGTTGATAGAGTGGTAGGAGGAAACTAAAAAAAAATGTAAGGAGATCCTACTACTAGATGGTTTAGGGTTGCCACTAAAGATGCCACTTCCTATCATTGACGACAAAGTTTTCCGACATCATTGGCAACAAATCTTTATGGCACCTTCATCATGGAGCCTATCTTGATAGTCATCGACAACACCACTGCTTGAGCAAAGCTGATGCTTTGAAACCTTAAGCAAAACCGATGCTATGAAACCTTGAGCAACAACTTAAGCAACTCCTTGGCCTAGATTAAGGTACATCCACCAAATTTAATAGCTTTAACAACTCCTTCCTTATTACCATTCCAATCAATATGCACCAAGATTCTTTAATCCTCCAATAGACACACTAAAAAATAATAATAATGAAGGAAAATGGTAATGAATAGAGAACTAAACAACACAACCATTTAACATAGGGAACTAAACAAAAGACAGAAATGGTTGAAACTAACCATCTGATGAAATCTTGAGCAAAAACGATGTTATGAAACCTTGAGAAATAACTTCAATAAGCCCTTGATCCATATTAAGGTACATGCACCAGATTTAACAACTTCAATAACTCATGCAGCAAGATTGTTTAATCCTTATGAAATATGAAAATAGTGATGAATAGATAAATGAAAATATAACTAATCACTTTCTCCACAGTTTCTTCCTCTCGATACAGTGTAGTCATTTATCAAAGCTAAATAAAAAATGATCAATGTCAAAGAGCAGGAGGTAAAATTTTAAGGTTCTTCGAGGTTTGGTTTTTTTTTTTTTTCCGTCTCAACAAAATCTTGGTTCCATATGCATTTTGATTAGCACATAAATACATATGGGATAACTTATCATTGGTAGAGAAAAATTGCCTACGCAACAAAATTAAACATAACTATTTGACACAGGAAACAAAACAAAAGAGTAAAGACTAACCATCTAGTAAAATCTTAAGTGAAGAAGAATTTCTTAAAGCTTGAACAACAACTTTAACAACTTGTTGGTGAAGATGAAGATATATGCACTGAGATTTAACAGCTTTAATAACCCCTTTCTCATTACCATTCCAACCAAACATTCACCAAGATTCTTTAATCCCTCAATTACTTTGGCAAAACACTCAAAACACACCAAAAAGATAATAAAGATTAAGGAACATGGGTAAAATATAGAGAGTGAACGAAGGATCATAAAATACAAAAATGGTGATGAACAGAGAAATGAAAATACAACTGGTACCAACATGTACTTTCTCCACACTCCATAGCTTCTTCATCTAGGGATAGTATCACATTTGATCAAATAAAAATAAAAATGAATTGGTGTCAAAGAGCAAGAGGGACAATGTTTAGAATTCTTGGAAGTTTGTCTTCTTGGAGAATGTTAAGCTTCCTCCGAGATTTGTTTTCTTCTCATCATAAACGGACATCAAAATGAAATACATTTTTTTAAAATTATTATTCTCATTATTGATTTTAAAATTAATTTTTTTTAAAAAACATGGAAGAAAGTCTAAAATAGGCCTTAGAAAATATTTTTTGAATACTTTATGTTTATAATTTAAATGGTTATAATATAGTTTAAAAACACAGATTTTTAGATGTTGTTGGATTAAAAAAAATTAGCATTGTATAGGATTTAATAGAATTATATTATACTGTCATTTTCCAGAATATTATTATCTTTTATGTTTCTTCATCATATTAACTAATTTATTATTTTTATAAAAAATAAAAAATATATTTATATATATAATTTTTTAATTTAATATGCATCACTTCACAATTCTTTTATTTTGATAATAATTTAATATTTTAACAAAAAAATCTTACTTATTTCTCATTTAAAGCTAGCTAAATAGTACCTTTTTATTTATTAAACTCACATTTATTGAACTTAATAGAATTATATTAACAAGAGTTAACAAATTAAATTAGATAAAGTATATACTAAAGACATATAAGATGGGATGAAAACATAATATTATTATTATAAAATAGAAAATAATTTATATAATTTAGTGAATGATAAAAAATAATACAAAAATAAAGAATATAATAAAATGCAAGATTAAAAAAAATAGGGCAATAAATTTTTTACATCATTTGTTAATGAAATCGATGTATAATTTTATATTTTACATTAATTATATCAATAACTAAAATAAATATGGAACAAATATTTTTATATAAATTATTTTTTATTGATAAAAAAAACTTTTTTACATTAATCTGGAAATAATTAATGATACAGTATACTGAATATTTAATTTTAAAAATGTTACCACATTTTTTTTAAATAGTTGTTATTTTAAATCTACTCTTTTATAGTAGTAATTATTTAATTTCATCAATATTTCCATAATAATTTTAGATGGATTTTATATAACTTTATAATACACCTCATTTTTTTATGTGCTAAAAGTTATATTAATATTATTAGTAATACTATTGAAACTACTATCATCATTATAATATCACTATGATTTTTATTCTTATTTACTAATCTCATTTGATTTTTTATTTTAAATCAATAATATTGAAAGATATTATTGTGTTTTTTATAAAATATTTATATTTATTTATACTTTCTTCAATCTTAGGATTGGGTGGGTTAAAACTAGAGTTGTACCGGGTTTAGCCTAAGGTTAAAGTCTAATTTGACAACTCTACTTGTAATTAGGTTTAGGGTTTAGGGTACCTTACGTGTGTAGGTTAAAGATATCATTTCCTTCCTGGATTCTTTCTTCATTTTTTCATGTAATCCTAATTCTTAGGTTTGAGCCTTATAAGAACCAACTTAGAAGCATGTAGCATGTAGGAGCAGTTTTAGCATGCTTTTCTAAATCCATATTTGTCTGCAGATCTACATCACCTCTTTTATTTTGTACAATTTACATTATAATTCATTTACTTCATTTTTTAATGAGTTTTGAGAGAAAAATTATCTCTTTAGTCTTGAAGCTCTAAGTCTTGAGCCAAACATCAATCATCCTTATTAATGGTGGATTCCATCATTACAACAAAATGAAACTTATCAAATGCTTCTTCCATAAGCATTTGTAATGCTAGCATTCCACATATTTCTTCTTCTTCTTTTTGTTTCTTTTTCTAGTTTAATTTTTTTATAATTTTAGGGTTGTTTTGAATTTTAATGGCATGTGTTCTTGTGGCTACATTTGAACTCTTTAAAATAAAATATTTATTAATTTTTATTTTATATAAAATTTTATAAATATGACTTACTTAATATATACTTTTAAATTAACGATTTGTAACCAACATCATTTGCTAGAATCAGAGGGAGTACTGGATCTTAACTCTTATTGTCTTAAGGAAGTATATCTTGAAAGTGAATTTCTATAGGAATAAGGTGGAAACCTAATAAGGGTAAAGGGTTTAATTCCAACATTTCTCACACTCATATGGACACTTAGCGATTTGGAGACCTGTCATGTTTCTTGCTTAATATTTTTTATGTTACTATTGTGATATGAACATGAAATGACAAAAGATAAAAAATCAAATTCTATATAGTTTAATTTAACATTTCAATCAAAATTATTAATGGATTTCATAAAATCAAGATAATTTATTTCATTCCATAAAAAATTTGAATGTGCTATATGTTATTTTACATCATCAATATATTTTTTATTTTATAAGTTGAATGAACTATAATAATAAGTATAATTATCATCCAATTATTTAATAATAAGTTTCATTTCAATACAACTATCAGAATAAATATTTGAATTTCTGATAGGCAGAACAAGTGCACCAATTTTTAGCAATAAACTATTAAAAAGATAAAAAATAAATATAAAAAGAATAGATATTTTTGGATGTAAAAATATATACAAAGACAATACAATAAATGTTAAAAAAATAAGGATAAAAGAATAACTTTATATACAAGTCACGAAGCCTATGAAACATCTCCTCGACCGAGTACAAATTGGAATTTTAATCGATTGTTCATATTAAATTTAATTGAATTTTTTCTATATTTTAATTTATAAAATTTTGGGTTTTAGTTTCATTTTTTTTTTGAGTAATTATGGTACTTTCACTTATAAAATTTAGTAAATTTGGCTCGAATAATTTTTTTATTTAAAATTTTATAATTCTTATTTTTACTCAACCTCTAGAGGTTAAATTATATTGTGCTAAAAAACTAGTTTTTCCTCTTCAAACTATAATATCATATCTTATAAAGAATTTTGAAATTTTATCAAGTTTCTAAAAAAAATTATTTTAAAATTTTAAAATTATTTTAAAAATTATATATTGTAAGATCAAGTTTTGATAAAAATAATAATTTAAATATTTCATTTAAAAAGGGTAGGAGATCAAATTTAAAAGCTAAAAAATATCAATATTGCTAAAAAAAAAGTAGTATATATAAATCAAACTAGAAAAAATAAATATACGATGAGACCTTCTTATTATCCCATCCAAAAATAGTTTTTACATACCTACTTTTAAAATTTTATTTATTTATTATTTTATATCATATCTTCTATTATATCTTTTATTATTTATTATTTTATGATCTTTTAAAATTATCTACCTAATTTATATTTAAATTTACAATTCACCTACCTCACTATATTGGTACTTTTCTTGTTAAAGAAACCTTGGTAAGTTTATCACAAATGTGCTATTTTTTTCATCAAATATGTTTTGTACTATTTACTTCTTAATTTTTATGGCAAAAATTCATGCATTTATAGTAACTTTAGGCAGCCATTGCAAGTTGTTAAAATTTGTTTGTACTATTTCATACTTTTTCATAATATTACATTATTTTTATTATTGTACATACCTTAATTGACCGTTCATTTGAACTATCATTTTTTTTTGTTTTAATTACATCAATTAACTGAAAGAGTTCTAGAACATATCTTTAAAGACTTATCCTCAATTGCTCCCTTTTTTTATGAACTAGTTAAAAATGAAATCGTTCCTTCTAGCAAACTTAGGGATGAAACAAGGTTCTAAATATACCATTCTTTCCCTTTCTATAAATGAAGAAAGTAAAAAATTATTGTTATTTATTTATTTTAATTTTTAAAAATATTTATTATATATATTCTTTCATTTCTATATATTTTATTCTTTTCTATATTTGAATAAACTATTTTAAAAATTGTTTAGAATAAAATAAAAAATAAAAAAATTATAATTTGAAATTAACAATAACCTATATTATTTTTTAATATTAAAAATTATTAATATTATATCAATCAAAAATCTTACAAAGACATCGAAATTACTCAAAGGTGAATATGGTGAAATATTTTTTAACCACATCATTTGCATGTGAAAAAAACATTCTATCCTTTTAGCATTGATATAGATGATGAAAATCATTTAAAAATTAATATTTTTCAATAGATGTAAAGTTTTAAGACAGCTTATGATTTATTTAGAATCTTATGTGATTTGATTATGTATATTCGAGTGATAGGTAATATAATATATCTTTTTTCTTTTAAGTATTTGATTAATCTATTTGAAGGATTGTGTAAAAGAAAATTACAAAAATTATAATTTTAATTTAGAAATATTATATATTATTTTACAGTAATAATAAAAATTAACACATTCAAGTTATATTATATTATTATTTTTTTGATTTATTTTAAAATATTAAATTAAAATATGTTTATTTAAAACATAAAATTTACTATTTTCTTATTCTTTCTTTAAAATTATTTTTGAGAAATTTATTACTTTATTATCAAGGAGAATATAAAAATATGGAATTTTATAAATCAACTATATTGCAAAGACACGAAAATTACTTGAATGTGAGGTAGGCATTGCTCCATCTAATTATATATAGTATCAATTGCGAGAATGAATCCATAAAAGAAAATGTAGAATCACATTTGTTGAGTACGGCATCTACAAGTCCACCTTTGTATTTGCATCATAATTTAAAACCTTAGGTGAATTGAGATTCAATCTCCTTATCGGCTTTGTTCCATGGTTTGAGATCTATATGAGAATCATAGCTTCAAGATTATTGCGGAATGTTCCTTGTCTTCCTCCCTAAACTCTGCCAAAATGACTTGGATTTCTCGGAAAATTAACTAGATAATGTGCTGAACAAGTTTCCCTGAATTGTGTCAAGCTGCTTATTAATCAAGGATCTCTTTGATACTCCATAACCGATTTTAGCTTGAGTCTTTAGTTTGCAAGTGATCATTGTTACATGACTCGAACCAGAAAAGGAGGATAATCCCTGCAGTGTTTCTGGTCGCATCGGCTAAGGCTTTTTCTCCTTATGATGTTGAGAGTGTTGATTCTGTCTTGGAGTCGCTGCAAAGGGTAGTAGGTGCGAAGATTCTAGCCGTCGAGCTTATTATTCCATTGATGGAGATGATTTGTTTTTGGAGTAGGATACACCTAGCAGGGTGAACGGTTAGGAGTTATATTGAATCACCGCTCTTAGCACCTCATTTATTTGATACCAAGGAAAAGCCAAATCTGGGGGTATAAGGATCAAAGAAACGTCATGCAGGGAGCAGAAACAGTTTCAGAATTAAACCTAAGGATGTCATGACTATTCTGTGACCACGAAGAACTCATCCATCTGCAGGAGGCTATGTAACACATCGACCACGAATTAATGACTCCTGCAGATTGGAAGTTTGATGCGGTCATTGCTCCTATTTCAAGAATATATCTGATTAATTACAAAACACAGCAGGCTAGGCTATTCCCTTTGCTGGCCTCGACTTATGCTCACAGATTTGTTGGTGAATAGCTGAATGGGCTTTATATGGACGTGATACAAAGATCGCGAGCCAATGATTTCTCGACATTGGTTGGGGCTCATGCACATGCTGATGGGATTCAGAAAGGCTGTGAACCATGTAACAGTGAGCTCCCTGAGCTATTTACAGGTTATAGTCCTACCTGCGCATATGAGGGATACGACACCGCGTGGCTTCTACAAATTGCTAGATATCTCATGAAGAACATTTCTCTACGGAACTCTTGAAATGTGCCCGCCCATATCATGGTTTGCATGGCTCAAGTGGCTGATTTGACTTAACCACATACGAGAATCATACATCCAATTTCAGGGAAACCCGAAAAGAAGCTAACGTCGTCCAATTTGATGAAATTTTTTTGAGAGAAGTGGGTCGACATGGCTTAAGAATGAGGCAAAGCCTGAAAATACACAAGAAAGGTAGAGGCGGGGACCCATGTGTGTTTGTCTCACCATTAAACCAACAGTTTGATATTGAGGTGTGTGCATAAATATGGGCCATTGGTTTGGTTTGATAAGCAACACATAAGGCCAGATAAAGTATCCCCAAGAACAAAGGCCAGCCTCCGCATGATCCGAATATGTGCAATGAATACAGTACGTAGAGCAGCATGCATATTATTTGTTAAAAGACACTTGGCGGTGCTCGTAGTGGTGGCTGGTCTGCTTGCACTTTAATACACCTATCGGAGCGTTTAAGAAGAATTAGGGCATTAAAGACTCAACCACTTGGTGTGGTGCAACC